>JAEIFJ010001991.1:0-22934 GCA_018903435.1 Leucophenga varia | reverse complement strand
GTCAACGACTAGGTTAAGTTCGAAATGAGTACAATGCCCATTTTTAGGTATAGCCCCCATACAAACTTATCGATTTTCTTCTGATTTTTTGTTTAAAATAGTAATTATTTATGAATGTACTCGCTGCCAATTGGGGTAAAAACATTTCTTTTGTCATCCAGGGTCAAAATCCAAGACGACATGCCCATTTTTACGTATAGCCCCATACAAATTTAACGCCCATTTTCGAATTTTTGTATGAAAACATTTATTATTTCTGAATGAATTCTATTAAATTTGGTAAAATCAATTCCAATGTCATCCTTAGTAAACACTTTCGACATGGTGAGGATCGGGCAAATATAACATATAGCCTACATACAAATTTGACTAAATTCATCGTGAAATTTTATCTAAGCGCCTAGTGAACATATAAACTATTTAAAGTTTTGTGTAACAGGTATTTCAGCTTCGGTTCCACCGAAGTTAACGTTTTCCTTTTTTTTTTTTTTTTTTTACTACATGTATTTTTATATTCCGTAAACTAATCTTGGTGCTCTAGATTGTTACCCTCGCATTGAATTCATAATAAGTTTGGAACTGTTGTGCGATAAGCAAGCAAGTACCCAAATTTTCAAGCATTCAAGTACCTGAGAACCCAAATACCTGAGTTCCTGGTACCCAAGTACTCGAGTGCCAAACCCGAATGCCAAATTGCCCAAATGCCCAAATACGTAGTGCCCAAGTACCCAAATACTCCAGTACCCAAAATACCCAAAGTACCCAAGTATCCGAGTGCCCAGGAATCAGGGTAACCTAAGGACCGAGTACCCAAGTACCCAAATATCCAAGTACTTGAGTACCCAAGTACCCAAATGCCCAAGTAACCCAAATGCCCAGTGCCCAAGTACCCAAATACCGTACGAGAGTACTTAAGTACCCAAATATCCAAATTACCCAAATACTTAAGTGCCCAAATGCCCAGAGTAGTTTAGTATGCGATTGTCCAGGAATCCGAGTACCTAAGAACCAGAGTACTTACATTGCCAGATTCCAGAGTTCCCAAGTACCAGAGTTCCCCAAGTGCCACAGTTTCCAAGTTCTCAATTATCCAAGTTCCCAAGTACCCAAGTTCTCCCGTGCCCCGCTTCCCCACAGTACCATGTGGTTTCCAAATACCCAAGTTCCCCAAATACCAAAAAAATTTAATAAAATAATAATATTAATATTAATAAAAATTAATAATATTGACACCAACCCAAAAGGTTTTTGTAAGGTTTTCTTGGTAGAAATTTCCCTGAGCCACATGAATAAATGTTGTAACTGAGCCAGACTGGAATTTAATCTTGAGATTCATGAAGTATATAAAGTATATATATTCCTGGACAGCATCCAAAAGTTAGAGTCATTCTAGCTTACGTCCGCATCATTGTATCTCCAACTGACCGTCTGCTATATGAACCGAAGACTCTAATAGATAAAGCCACCAAATTTGATGTGTAGATTCTCTATATCTGTTCGGAAGTAATAAACAGTTTTTTTTCGACCTATTTTAGGCACCCCAAAAAAGTTTAAAAAACCAAAAAACATTCAGGCAAGCCCTCTTTTAATGCATTTTTCACGAGTTTCTTGATTTTATTTTTTATTTATTTTTTTTTTTTTTTTTTTGTACACATTTCTCCACAGCTTTTTGCTTTTACAAAAAATATTTTAACCACATTTCAATATGTGTAAAAGCGAATACAGTCCTACATGCAGTATGCGTACACAATTATAAACTTTTAATACAGTAGCGAGTAAAATGCTTTGTGAAAATTTATTACCTTCTCTCTGTGTGTGTATTTACAAGATATAAATCGAAGAATATAAAGTATAAAACCAAAACCAAACAGGCTGCTACACAAAAAGTTCTGTATTCGTATCCTGTGCAACTATGTTGAAAAATAGATTGCTACATTCTGGGTAAAATCGTTGGCCAAAATCAATAAATAAATAAATACACACACACACACATTCATACGAATATGGAATAATTTTAAAATAAAATAAAATTAAAGATAGCGTGAAAAAATTTCACAAAGTCACGTTTCATGTGTTGTTTTAATAATTAACTCCGAATCGAGACGACAAACATAATTTGTTTTATTTATTTTTCATTTTTTTATTTTATTTTTCACAATGTGTTGTGGTAAATATTTATTTATAAATAAAATTTATGAAAGAATTTTTTTTTTTAAAGGCTGACATATGTTGCAGATCAGATAAAATATTTTTTATAAGCTTGAAATATTTTTATGCAATTTAAGGATTTTTAAATTAAAACTTGAACTTGTCATATGTCGGGAAGTAATCTTCCACATTTTATCACACTTACTCCTACTAGAAACTGCTCGAAGCTGATCTTTCAGTATGCTACTCTCGAAACTGATCGCCAGAGCGCGATTCTGTCTAAACTCTCGCAATTTCGTTTGAAATTTTCGGAATTCACCATTACTGTCTTCAAGATAGCACTGGATGGCTTCAGTTTTATAAAGATTACTGTTTTTTTTTTTTTTTTATTTATTATTTTTTTTTTTCAAACTTCTGTCCACAGTTCAAGAATAATCTCAGTCTGATTTTTACTCAGAAGTCCCAATAATTTAAATATATTATTGTTTCTATGTTGAAGTAAGTAAAGTTACATTCAACTGTACAAAAAAAACTTATTTTATATTGGTTTCCAGATCACAGACTGGTAAAAGACGTGTCCGCTATTAAGTTTCTACTACTGTGGCGAAAAAATTAGCTCAATTTTGTTATAAAATTAAAAATTTTTATTTTCATCACCTTCAAAGTAGTCCCCTCCCTATACAATGCACTGTTGCCAACGTTTTTTCCAATCCTCAAAACATGCCGAAAAGCCACTTTCAGATATGGCGTTTAAAACGCTCGTCTATGCACATTGCGTTTGGTGAATAAACAGAAGTCACACGATTTCACAAAGCACCCAACACTCTCTTTTACGCTCTTTTTATGCTCTCACGCTACATGCAAAACGAACAATGAAAATCAACACAAACGCCGCTCACACGAGAGCGACTAAACGAAAGTAACGAGTGGCTTTTCCCAGTACATTTAAAAATGTATTCGTTCTGTAACTGTAAAGTTAAAGTTTTATATTAAAATTGGAAAAGAGAAGATTTATAAGTATGCAGCTTTTCGTCTATCCATTCATCTATTTTTCAAACTATTTCAAAAAACTATAAAAGAAAAGCCACTCTAAAAGTTTTAACATTTCGCAAATTCTTCTTTATTTTTTAAGATTGTTGCCAGCATTTCTTTTTTCTCATCCGCAATACATAATTCATATTGCTGCTGCATAAGGTTCAGAAATGCTAGTAAACTATCCAAAGTTGTATTCGGTAAATTTTCTACATGATTCATTTGTGCACAGAAAATAATCTTTGGTAATATTGGTAAAATTTCAAAGACAAATAATTTATTAACGTTGTAAACCGATTCACAAATTTGCTATATAATCCTTCTCAATGGGACTTAGTGTCGTCGTCATCGTAGTTGTTGTTGTATTCAATTGAAATTCATTTTCAGTGCGTTTCATTGAAATCTTCTTTTCATTCATGTTGCTGGATTTTGTTGTATTCGAGGTACTCGTAAATATTGCGTTTTTCCAATGAGCATTATATGCTTTGATACATTCGTATTCAATAAGAAAGCATTTGACTGCAACTAATTAAATTTATTTTAAAAAATACACTTTTTTTTAAATATTATAAAATTTTCACTTACTGCCATTAACGTTGAGTAGCAGAGGAATAGTTGAATTAAAAAGTGTTTCATCTTGCTTTGAATATTATTGAGCTACTAAAATCTTAGCAGTTGATAAGTTTCTTATATAGTAGCACTTACATAGACTTTATTATTACTATTCGTATCAGTTTAAAAATAATATTATTATTTTTATTTCTTAAGACAGCTGTTCTGCATTTGAAAAACAGCTTTGTGTAACTAGAGTAGAGGTGCAATATCAAAACGTTTTCCAATGGGACTAACCGTTAACGAGAACAAGAAAAAGAACTTCGTACCCACCCGCAGACTATTTGCACGATGTGAGCAATATGAGAGGACAGAGAACTTCAGCTTTAAGGCTGTAGAAAACATCGACTACGGCGTCAACAACATCAGTCAGGAAATTAAACCAAGTATTACTCTTGGTAACCGTTGCTGTTTTGATCTCTACAAAACTGTACAAGACGATGATAATGCCAGTCCCTGATGTACAAGGTGTGTTCAAAAAGTATCGCATATTTTTGTGTTTTTTTTTTTAATTATTTATTTATTCATGAATATCTATTTTGTCCCCTTTAAAGTAATCCTCTCCCGATAAAATACACCTATGCCACCGTTTTTCCAATCCTCGAAACATGCCAAATAGTCCCTTTCCGGTGTAGCCAACAGGGCCTTCTTCGATTTAGCTTTTATCTCCTCAATCGACTCGAAACGCGTTTCCCGGAGTGCTCTCTTGAGTTTTGGGAATAGCCAGAAGTCACACGGTGCCAAATCAAGGGAATACGGTGGTTGCGGAACGATATTGGTTGGATTTTGGCAAAAAAGTCACGAAAAATCAGTACAGTTTTTAAAAAAAAATCATCATTTTTGGTTCCAACCGAGATCTTACACGTTTGAGGCCCAAAACATCCTTCAAAATTGTATTAATTGATCCTTTCGATACGCCAATTTCATCAGCCATGTCTCTCATAGTTAATCGACGGTGTGCAAGCACTAATTTTTTTACTTTTTGGATGTGAGCATCGTCCGTTGAGGTCGATCGTTGATTAGGGAGCTCTTCGTCTTCAACACGTTTGCAACCATCTTTCAACAATTTATACCAATCAAATGTTGTTGATTTTGGTAGAGCTCGGTCCCCATAAGCCTTCTTCAACATTTTTATTCCATTTATTCCATTCAGAAAAAAACAATTTGATACAGGTTCTTTGATCCATTTTTTTGAATAGGTAAAAATCGAAGACGATCCAAAACACGTGCAAGCAAAGCAGCTGACAACAATTAAGTGAACATTCAAAATGGCCGAGCTTGTCGGCATAAGTAAGAGACTTGAGAACCAACATAACGCCACAAAAAAATCGAAATTCGAATATACGTAACCCGCAAAAATTCAAAATTCGCGATAATGTTTGAACACACCTCGTATGGCGTCGTTTATCGTGTTTGACAGGAAGATACTTCGGAGAATCCAGTCGGAGTGGGAAATGACATCCGATGATGAGCTGTACGAACGATGAGCTGTACCGAGCTTTATAAAGATGTCGACGTTAACAGAAACATCAAATACAAAAGACTGTCCTGGGCTAGTTAACTGTATTGGATGGGTACAGAGGCTCCGGCTAGAAAAGTTTATGGGTAAGACCATATACCAGGTGAAGTACTCCGAAAATCTTTGGCTACATAAAATTGAAAACTTAGTTTGTGGTGAATTATATATTTTATTTCACCATGATGGAAGGGAAGGAGTATGAGAAGTTTTGGTTCGGTTGCTTCGGTGTTTAAAAAAAAAAAAAGATATTTTAAAATTAAAAACTTATCGCGAAGTTGTAGAAAAAACGCAAATTTTTGAATTTCATCAAACAAGAAGCAGAAACTTTACATATGTAAGGTGAATTTATATAAATTCACCATAAAATGTATACTCAACAAAAATTTGATACCAAACTAGAAAGAGACAATGGCGGAATATGTCGGAGGTGTGCTTCAGAGAAGATGTCCACCGATGCTTTGGGAGAACCAAATTTTGGTGAAACCCATTTGCTATACCAAATGGGATAACACTAAGTACTATAATACAACCTCTGGTGCGAAACCCTATAATAGTAAATTTAAAATGAAGCACAAAAATTTGGTGCAAAAATTTAAAATTTTTTTCAAGAAAATGGGTCGCTTGTCTTAACAATGATTCGCACAATGTTGTCTCCCAACCTGTTAAAACTTTCTGGTATGTTCTTATAAACCAATTGCTTCTGAAGTCTGTGAGAAAATTGTTGAATGGCGTAAAATTGCACAATCTAGGTGCACATCTGGCTAATAAGTTTATGAAAATCATCAAAAAAAGTGACTCGAAAATCTCTCATGGATATTCTTTATTTAGCTTCTTGGCAGGCTAAAAATTTAGTCTCATTATTTCCAGGTTCTAATGCCGCAAAAGCCATTTAATTATTTTTCTTAAAAACACAATATTTTTTCAACTATAAAATCTCAGTTTTTGTCATCAATTTAAAGTTTTATAAAATTAAAAAAGTCACCCTTTATAAAACTCCCACAATTATTTATCAAAAATCGTAACACAAAATATCTATTTAACCGCAAACTTTTGAGCAATGCTTGAACACTTTCAACAAAAACTCTACATTCAAAAAAAAAAATCTATTGTAGACATTTTATAATAAAATTTTTCAATTGCATTTTTAAAGGACATACATAACTGTAAGTGCAAAAATATCAAATAATAAAATGTTTCTATTCAATTATACTTCACAATTTTACTTTGATTGTACATTTTGCATAAAATTTAAGTGGTATTTTATTTGTCTGATTTATAGTTTGGATTGGTTTTGATTGTAGAAAAGCAACAAACTGTACAACTCAAGTATCATAAAAATATTCAAAATTGTTCATTTAAAAGCATGCCACTTTAAATTTGTATGCAATTTTAATTTGTAAATTTTTCCAATATAACTTTTTGCTGCATACAAATGAAGCTAACTCAAACAAGTAATCGAATAATCGCACATCTCTAATGAATTTAAAAACTAGAAACAATCTAAAAACAATTAAAAAATAAAATTTAATTTACTTTTTTTTAATGTTGTCAATGAACGACATTTATGTCTACGATAAAAAATTTTTATTTTATTTTTTTTTTAACTGCAAACAATTGTAAAGATTTTTAGAATATTTCAGATACATTTTTCGTTCAAAATTTTTAGTACTACGAAACGAGTTTGTTAACCTCAACAAATACAAAAGTCAAATGTCATCAAAGAAAGCAATTTCATATGCATTCATATAGCTACTCCATGCATGAGAAAATGGGAAAACCTTTTTTATTACGCACACATTTCCATTTTTAATTAAAATGCTGACTTTATGGGTTTACTTCGATTTAAAACGGGAGAAGTTATGAAGCTACAAAATGCTATAAAATGCAGCATACAAATTGTTTGCTGTGACAGTTGAACGAGAACAATGCGTGTGTTAGGTTGTCTATTTTTGAGTAAGTTTTAAACTATTTTTAAATCAAAAAAAAAAATTTGATAAATTTTTTTAAATATTTAGTAGCATTCTTGGTATGTGTCACAGCACAAAATATCTATTATACACAACAAGGACCACCGGGAGCGCCAGGCATACAAGGTGTACAGGGACATGTTGGTAATAGGACCACGTGGTCCACCCGGTGATATTGGACAAGTTGGTGCAATTGGTACACAAGGCTTACCTGGCATCGATGGACGTGATGGCGCACCCGGTGCTCAGGGAGCAATTGGTTTACGTGGTAGACGTGGTTTTCATGGTGCACGTGGTCCACCAGGTCCACAAGGACCACAAGGCTTTCAAGGACCACCAGGACCAGATGGTCCACCGGGTACATCAGCGCGTAGTATGGCATACTCGTCTATATTAGCTGCTGATGATGATGATGATGAATATGATTATCATGAATCTGATATGTAGAATAATAAAAAGAAAAATTATTAGAAAAATTATTATTTTTTTATTTTACTAGTGTAAACCCAGCCTTTTCGGTTTCACATCCGCTTCTTTTTTTTTTTTGGGCAATTGCACTTCTTTTCGTTGGCCTTTTTTGTACTTTTTGTTTTGGATTGCAGCGAGACCAAAATATTTATGTTTTGGCTAGTATAAAAAACATACCTAATATTTACACTGCTGCAATAATACCGGCTGAAGTACAACGCTACGGTCTCTTTCTAATTAGCTAACAAATTTTGTTGAGTATGCATGTTATGGTGAATTTATATAAAATTTAAAAGCACCACAGCAGCTGAAGCAAAAGTACAGAAAATATGATGTTTGCTTAACTACAATCTCTTTCTCAAAATTTCTCGTACAATTTTCTGCTGTCGTGGTGAAATTATATACAATTCACCACAAGCTATGTTGTAATATTTATTTAAGCAAAGTGCTAAGCGGAGTATTTCACCTGTTATTGATAAATAATAAACTTAAAGTAAATATTCATAACTACAAATATTCACCTTTGCAATTACGCTAGCTGACATAGGCAAAATTCAGTGCAAAGAGCATTGCCAACAGTAAATATTTACACAAAAAATAATCTATTGTTAATTTAATTCATAGACAAAACTTGACCTGAATTTAAAACGAAATATTTTGCAAAAATTCAAAAATTCATCAAATAAATTTAAAATATTTCAAAAAGAATTCCGTTTAAAAAGAAATTATTAAATGTAAATAAATAAATAAATAAATCCAAAATGTATATATTCGTTTTATAAATTTATATATTTATTGAATATTTAATTTACTAAAACTAAACATGAAAAATGTGTAAAAATTGAAACAGAAATGAGTGAAATAAATAAAGAAAATACACCCTGTACCCAAAGGGTAAAAGGGTATATTAAGTTTGTGCGAATGTATGTAACAGACAGAAGGAGGCAAGATAGACCCTACAAAGTATATATATTCTTGTTCAGCATTGGAAGGGGAGTCAAACTAGCTATGTCTGTCTGTCCGTCTGTCTGTCCGTCCGTCTGTCCGTCCGTCATGCTGTCTGCCGTATGAAAACAATTATTTCGGAGACTATAAGAGGTAGAGCTTTCAAAATTGAAATTTATACTCTCCTAGACCGTCAAGTATGCACTTACAAACGGTTTTTCTCTAGACCCATTTTAAGGAGTACCCCCATATAAATTTACCCCCAAAATGTTGGGTTTTTACATAAAAACGTCATTGTTTTTTATTCTAGAAAATTTAAATTAAGTAGAAATTATGTCCATGACAGTCCCAATGAAATAGACCTAATATGGGTAGGCCCAACAAAATTTTGGGTATAGCCCCATACAAATTTACCCAAATATTTTGGGTTTTTACATAAAAACGTCATTGTTTTTTATTTTAGAAAATTTGAATTTAGTATATATTATGTCTATAATAGTCCCTATAAAATATCCCAATATGGGTAGGACCAACAAAATTTTAGGCATAGCCCCCATACAAATTTACCCCAATATTTTGGGTTTTTACATAAAAACGTCATTGTTTTTTATTCTAGAAAATTCAAATTTAGTATAAATTATGTCTATGATAGTCCCAATAAAATATCCCAATATGGGTAGGACCAACAAAATTTTAGGTATAGCCCCCATACAAATTTTACCCCAAAATTTTGGAATTTTGCATAAAAACGTCATTGTTTTTTATTCTAGGAAGTTCAAATTTAGTATAAATTATGTCTATGATAGTCCCAATAAAATATCGCAATATGGGTAGGACCAACCAAATTTTAGGTATAGCCCCATACAAATTTACCCCTAAATTTTGGGTTTTTATATAAAAACGTCATTGTTTTTTATTCTAGAAAATTCAAATTTAGTATAAATTATGTCTATGATAGTCCTAATAAAATATCCCAATATAGGTAGGACCAACAAAATTTTAGGTATAACCCCATTCAAAGATATACCCGATTTTTTAAGTTTTTCTATGAAAATCCAATTCAATGAGATATGGTAGTCAAATAGAACCTAACTTAAGGTACATATAGATTGGGTACAGGGTATCTTGCAGTCGAGCATACTCGACTTCAGCGTTTTTTCATGTTTTTATTGTTTTATTGATTGATTGATTGCAGTGAGACCATAATATGTGGGTGCTAGTATAAAAACATACAAAAAAAAAAAAAAAAAAAATGTTGTATGTGAAAAGTCATAAATAGACATCATGAATAAACCTAATGCATTGTTTTAGTGGTCTATAATTATACTTGCATTGCTGCCTTTCAAATGAAACCGGTTTGAGACAAATCGATGGTATGGTTTCAATGTACATAGCGGACATAGAAACAGTTATTTTATAAATATTTTGATTACAAGGTTTTTTTTTTTTATTCGAAAGATAAGACTATAATAATATAGAATATTTTACACTATTTAAGGTTTAGTTTGAGTTGTTTATTTGTACTTTAAATTGAGTTACTTTATAAACTAATTAGCCGCTCAATCTTTCGTTGACGCATTGGCATATATTGACTTTGCAAAATTATTTAAATAAACATTTTATGTCAACACACAAAAATTTTAATTAACTTTAATTTTTTGTTTAGACAACAATATTCAAAAATTCAGCTTTCAGCAAATAACCGCAAAAAGTCAAACTGATTTAATTTCCGCATTTATTGTAATTAATTCTAAGCCAATATTCATCATGCATATCGATTTCATTTCGATTTCATTTAAAATATAAGTTTCACTTTACATAATAAATTTTAATTAATATCGCTCAAAAATTATCCATTTAGTTTGTCATAATTACTAATTTAACAATTTACCATTTTGAAATATAAATAAATTCAATAAATGCATATAATGTAATATTTCATTTTTTAGACAATTTGATTATAAATACATACTTTAAAACAAATAGAATTTATATTGTTCATAAATCGCATTGATTGTTTTTTTTTCAGGTATTTATATATTGATTCTTTTTTGTTTTTTATACCATACACATTTAGTATATATTGTATATATATGCACATTCAGTAGGTGTTCCAGAGGCGTGTTATAGGATCTAAAGCTTTGTAAAGATCTAAAAGTCTAAAAAAAAACTACCTTGTTTTCCAATTTCGTCTTCAGATACGGATTTAGCGACACAAAATTCATTAGACATTACTAGCCTGGCTCGTAGCGCAAGACCAGAGATTATTAAATATTTCGAGTCTCTTTATTTTGAAGCCAAATTTACCAGGTCACTTTGTTGAGATTCGAAAGAAAACGTAAACCAGCACTCTAATTCCGACTTCAGATACGGTTTCAGCGACCTAAAATACATAAGATATGACAAGTCATGACTTCATTGGAATATACGCCCCCAAAATAAATGGAAATATATCCATGAGCACCCTTAATCGTTTTATACATGTCTCACATTGTATTAAACGATATATTCAGTTTGTCAAAAAGGATCCGATAGAGTGTATATCAGCTCGACGAGACGAGCTAGCCATATCCGTCTGCCTGTCTGTAGTTACACGATATTAAGATAATATTAAAAATTTTTAATAAAACTAGCGGATACTCGACGTAGTACAGGCGTTTCGGCTCTTTTTCATTTCGCATCAGCTTTTTTTTTTTGTTTAATTGCAGTTCTTTCCAATGACATTTTTGCCCTTTTTAGGGACTTATACGAAAACATACTAAAAATACCAATTTTTGATTGCAGCGCTTCCAAAAATGTTGAAGCTAGTATGGAAATATACGGAAAATTCCTAAAAAAAATACCTGTTTTGGTTGGGGCTAGGAAAAACCAGACAAAAAAGGATAACATTTTGTTATGTGAAAATTTAAAAATCGACTTCATGAATGAATCGAATATACCTAATGCATTATTTTAGTGTTATTTTAATTTTTCTTGCAATGTCATTTTTCAAATGACACCGTTTTGGGATTCATTGGTTGAATTGTTGTAACGTCTATACCGGACATAGAAACATTTTCACTATAATATAACGGGTGATTTTTTAAGAGCTTGGGAACTTTAAAAAAAAAAAAAAAACGCATAAAATTTCAAAATCTCATCGGTTCTTTATTTGAAACGTTAGATTGGTCCATGACATTTACTTTTTGAAGATAATTTCATTTAAATGTTGACCGCGGCTGCGTCTTAGGTGGTCCATTCGGAAAGTCCAATTTTGGGCAACTTTTTCGAGCATTTCGTCCGGAATAGCCCGAATTTCTTCGGAAATGTTGTCTTCCAAAGCTGGAATAGTTGCTGGCTTATTTCTGTAGACTTTAGACTTGACGTAGCCCCACAAAAAATAGTCTAAAGGCGTCAAATCGCATGATCTTGGTGGCCAACTTACCGGTCCATTTCTTGAGATGATTTGTTCTCCGAAGTTTTCCCTCAAAATGGCCATAGAATCGCGAGCTGTGTGGCATGTAGCGCCATCTTGTTGAAACCACATGTCAACCAAGTTCAGTTCTTCCATTTTTGGCAACAAAAAGTTTGTTAGCATCGAACGATAGCGATCGCCATTCACCGTAACGTTGCGTCCAACAGCATCTTTGAAAAAATACGGTCCAATGATTCCACCAGCGTACAAACCACACCAAACAGTGCATTTTTCGGGATGCATGGGCAGTTCTTGAACGGCTTCTGGTTGCTCTTCACTCCAAATGCGGCAATTTTGCTTATTTACGAAGCCATTCAACCAGAAATAAGCCTCATCGCTGAACAAAATTTGTCGATAAAATAGCGGATTTTCGCATTTCGAACCGAACACTGATTTTGGTAATAAAATTCAATGATTTGCAAGCGTTGCTCGTTAGTAAGTCTATTCATGATGAAATGTCAAAGTATACTGAGCATTTTTCTTTGACACCTTGTCTGAATTCCGCGTGATCTGTCAAATACTAATGCATGAAAATCCTAACCTCAAAAAAATCACCCGTTATATACAGGTAGTATAATTATGATGCGATTGGTGTCAAATACAATAAAAAACACTTGTAATAGCAGCCTATGATTAAAGAAGTATCCATGGTTGAGTTGGGTCCACTTTAGCATATAGATCCAATACAAATCTACCGCCACATTTTGAGGTTTTATAAGAAAATTAATTTATTTATAAAAGCAATTTGATTTAAATACGGAAAAAAACTTCTTATAGCAAGCCATGTTTAAAAAAGGACCCATGATTGAGGTGGGTCCACTGTAATATATAACCCATTTTAAAATTTTTCTCTAATTTTAAGTATTTGTATGAAAAAATGTTAATTCAAGAAGCGATTTATATCAAAAATCTTTAAAATACCTATTGAAGCAACTTATGATCACAATAGGACACATGATTAAAGTAGAAACTTTATAGCGCATAACCTCTTTACAAACCGAACGCAAATATTCAATCAAGAAAAGATAGTCTTATCATCGTGTGACATGTATTTAAGCTTCGGTTCCAACGACTAGAGTAATCGATATAAAATTGTACAACTTTTTCCCATTCGAAAATTGCAGACGGACAAACAAGTTTGTAGTCATTTTGCTAAAATTTAAAAATAATACTATGTTTTCAATAGTGTGCGCGTTTGCGTTAGCGTAATTGTTTAATTAGTCAAAACGTTATGTAATATATAAATTATAAATTTATTATACTTTTTGATTTCAAAAATATATGCAGCACAAGTATTCGGCTATAGTAGGCATTGTTTTCGAGAACAACAGGTTTACGTGAATGCTTACGCCAGTGGAAACATAAAAAAATTTAAGGCAAAAAAAATACTTACAGCTTTTTAGAAGACCAACTTTCCAAGTTGTAAGCAGTGCATGTCACATTTTGGGGCTGCCAATCGCAGTCATAAGTAGGTAAACATAACTTTCGTATATAATGATTAATTTATGCTTTTGGTTAATCAAAATGATAAACAATAATATTATTGTATATATGTACACATTCACAAATGTTTCAGGCATTTAAACAATTTGGCGTGTCATCATGTCATATTGAAATGTTTTCGAAATTAATTAGCGTGGCGCCTACATGTGTTGAAGTCAGCTTTCATTCGCACAGTCAGTCAGCATGACAGACAGACGGACAGATGGCTAAAAATATGCGAAATACAATTTATGATAACAATGAAAAATTGATAAATTTTGCTTTTAATGTTGTTAGCTGGTTTATCCTGCTGTGTTTCTGTCAACAGCACATTTCTCAGCATTTCTCAGTGAAATTTTTTTTTTTTTTGTTTTTTTGAAAAGATTTTCATTTTTTAATTTAAAAAGAAAATATTTTTTATTTCTATTTATAGCAGCATTTTTGGTAAAAAAAATAGCAAAGAAATAAAGACTATTTGCGGCATTTGACATTTGCAAGATGCTTTTTAAATAATTTAACACAACATGGCGTATGAATATATTTCGCTGCACACGCTAATCTGGCTTATACGCCTACTAGAATTCGTGCGTAGGCGTTTGAACTTTAAACTTTTGCAAATTTCGAAGAGTTTAGCTATAAACTCGAGTCTCTAGCTGCAGCACATTTTCTGCAGTGGTTAGGAAACAAGAAATTATTGCAGAATATACTAAAAGAAGCAGATTAATTGTAGCCTTCTTTGATGCACTTTCTTTCGGAACATTTTATTGCTTTGATGGCGGAAAAAATTGCTCGGATTGCGTTTGAACATCGCCAAGGAGTGTTTGGTCCATAGCTTTTCCATGTCCAAATATTCATCTAAAATATAAGATACCCGCTCAGTTCTTCGATCAACCAATAATGTAGTATTGATTTTATCAAAGATTACCGGATTGATGTTCTCTTCTGAGACCTTAACTCAGGACCTGAAAGAGTATCCATATATGTGCAACATAGGAGCCAAGATCGCAAGACCTATCATTCTAAAAATTTCACTGATTGTGAGTGTAACTGGGATCCTGAAGAAAATAATTGACTATTTTTGTTTTTTGCAAGCCCATCCCTACACCCCTTTTATCAAATCTTTTGTCACTAACGTGTTTCTGGGGTTTAGAACTGAAAACCAGTGGGCGACCCGAAATCGTCTTTGTTTAACTATTTTTATTTCTTTACTTCAGTTTAATTTAATATATAGGTGTGTACTAAGACAAGTTTTTTGAACATAATGATCTTGCGTCTAAAGGGGGTCTTGAAAGACAGATAATAAATATTTTGTGGAGACCTTAGGGGTCCGTAGGTGGACGGCAGGGAGACCGTAGCGGATCTGTCGAGATACCGTAGGGGATAAATGGGGGACCGTAGGGGATCGTACATAAACCGTAGGGGGACCGTAGATGGACCGTAGGTGGACCGTAGGTGGACCGTAGGAAGACCGTAGGTGGACCGTAGGTGGACCGTAGGTGGACCGTAGGTGGACCGTAGGTGGACCGAGGTGGACCGTGGTGGACCGTAGGTGGACCGTAGGTGGACCGTAGGTGGACCGTAGGTGGACCGTAGGTGGACCGTAGGTGGACCGTAGGTGGACCGTAGGTGGACCGTAGGTGGACCGAGGTGGACCGTAGGTGGAGCGTAGGTGGACCGTAGGTGGAGCGTAGGTGGACCGTAGGTGGAGCGTAGGTGGACCGTAGGTGGACCGTAGGTGGACCGTAGGTGGACCGTAGCTGGACCGTAGGTGGACCTGCAGGAAGACCGTAGGTGGACCGTAGGTGGACCGTAGGTGGACCGTAGGTGGACCGTAGGTGGACCGTAGGTGGACCGTAGATGGACCGTAGGTGGACCGTAGCTGGACCGTAGGTGGAGCGTAGGTGGACCGTAGGAAGACCGTAGGTGGACCGTAGGTGGACCGTAGGTGGACCGTAGGTGGACCGTAGGTGGACCGTAGGTGGACCGTAGGTGGACCGTAGGTGGACCGTAGGTGGACCGTAGGTGGACCGTAGGTGGACCGTAGGTGGACCGTAGGTGGACCGTAGGTGGACCGTAGGTGGACCGTAGGAAGACCGTAGGTGAACCTTAGGAAGATTGTAGGTGGACCATGAGTGAACGTTGGAAGTAGGAAGATGGACCATAGGAAGATTGTAGGTGGACCATGAGGAACGTAGGAAGTAGGAACGTAGGAAGACCGTAGGTGGACCATAGAAAGACCCTAGGTAGAAAGTAGGAATACCGTAGGATGATCGTAGGAGGACCCAAATTTAATTTTGTGCACATTTTTACTGAAGATTTATTTTACTATATAAGTTAACCCTTAGACGAAGCCTTATCTACATAATGAGTAGTCCTACAGACTTGAAAGTCGGCTCTCTTGAAAGATCGTAGAAATGGTTACAAATTAACGAACGAAAGTTTCAACTCTTGATTCTGTTTGTGAGTCTTGAAGCCAGGTTTTTAGTAACAAAAAAATAAAAAATTTTTGCTTCTTTCGTAGGGACTGGCTTTTTTTAAATTTTCAGTTCGATACGTAACGGTTTACAGAGAAAAATGGTTTTGTTCTGATTTAGGTTCGGATATTTTGGTTCGGTCTAATGTAGCAAAAATATGAAAGTACGTATCCCTGATTCAAATAAATGGTGTAGTAATGCTTAAATAAACGTGCAACGCATTTAGTGCCTCTTTGAACTAAATTGCAAATAGCTGTGGAGGAACTTTTTAAGAAATTGTTAACATGAAAGTTAAATTCGATTCTTCAGATCTCTCAAGATGTCACTAGCTCCATTTTATAGCGTTGCAACCTGACAAATTTTAAGTTTGTATCTTTCAAAAAAAAAAAACAAATCTTTCAAACATCAAGAAAAGTATCTCAAGTATCATATGTAGACAATTAAAATAAATAAATGTAAAATTTAATTACAACTCGATGCATGCATGCGCATAACTTCAATTAAAAGTAATTGTCTGCAATACTAATTAACTTTTGTACAAAATGTAATGTACTACAATGTATGAGCTAAACATATGCATCTATAGTAGCTAAATTATTCATACAAATTGTATCTCACTCGTTCGTTTGCTAAACACTTCAGATAAGCATTATAATGCATGAATAGCATTGAAAAGTGTGCGTACGAGTATACGAAATTTTCAAAATTCAATTTTAATGCATTATTAAATAATTTGCTTTATAACATGAAACTACTTAGTACAGCAAATATTCAAATACATAGAAAACATACTTGTGTACGAGTATGTGTTTATACATTCTATATTTTCATAAAATACAAACACAAAATGCAAATTAATTAATGCTTGAAAATTTAATTCAAAAACCAAAATATGGCATTCCATGCCTAAAAGTAGAAATTGTCTTGTTGAGCATTTTCAATTTCTCAGCGTTATTGCAGCGCTGTGCTATAAAGTGTAAATTTGAATATATACAAATATGGTCTACGTATTTCGAAAAGATAAAATTAACACTTAAATTGGGTAGATAGGGTTGTTGTGACACTGAAAGCACGTGTCGTTTATAATAAATTAACTAAGCAGACATTTTTTATCCAATTAACATTATAAGGAATTGTTCAAAAAATTTAAATTTTTAGCAGATAAAATGCATAAATAATAATTAGTGATGTTTTAAATAGTAACAGTTACTAATTAGAAACTGTTAAGTTTGTAACAATTATTTTTTATTGACTGTAAACGATATTAACTGTTGACATCAATAACTGTAAACATCTATAACTGTTAACGTCAACCTCTGTTAACATCAATCTCTGTTAAAATCAACAAAGGTTAGCATCAACCTCTGTTAACATCAACAAATGTTAGCATCAACCTCTGTTAACATCAATCTCTGTTAACACCAAAGCCTGTAAGCGTCATAATCTGTTATCATCAATAACATCGGCTATGTTAATGTTAACATAATTAACATTAAGAACTGTTAACAACATTAACTCTTAACATCAATATCTTTAAACATCAATAACTGTTACCATCAGTGACTGTTACCAATCAATAACTGTTATCATAAATATATAAAACATTTCAAGTAACATAAACAGCTGTTGTGCCATTATATTATTATCTACCACAATTTATGTCAATAGAGAGATGAAAAAGCAACTGTTATTATTATTATTTCTTATCACATACTTTATAACTGTTACTTTTATTACTGCTTACACATCACCAAAAACAACTGTCTGCGATTAAATGTTAATTTAATTACTCATACGCCATGAACACTTAATGTTAATATGCAAATAATCGTGCACAATAATGAAATACAACACAGCATATCCGTTTATATACAATTTGCAAACAAATGTACATATATACTCGTAGTATATCGCGAAATATACTTTCTTCCTTCAATAACTGTAACTGTATTTGTGCAACTTAATGAAAATTTTCAGTGGTAATTTTTTAATATTTTTAAATATTTTTTTGTGCAATTTTTTTTTTTGTACAATAAATTAAGCTGCCTTATTTCAATGTATCTGAAACACAATGTATCTGAAATTATGCAATATATTATGTAATAATTGTGTTCAGTTCAGTTCACTGATTTAATAGAAAGCATATATTTATAATAGGTTCATATAAGGAAGTCAGTAAGTTAATTTTTTTGCAAATATTGAGAAAAAAAATATATTCACAAATGGTGGAAAAAAAATTTATATTAAAAAAAGTTAATTAATTTAATAACTTTTTGAAATATATATTTTTTTTTTCGGTTTAAAAATACTCAGCCCTAAGAGCTAATGATTAATCATATGCATAGCGATTGTACGATTAATTGAAAAATTACAATTAATCGCATATTTCCTTGACAGTATAATTATTTTTCTGAAACGATTAATCGTACAATTGTTAATAATCGGTTATTTTCTTAATTGGTAAATTGATTAATCGCCTAAACTTGTTTTACTGCTTTAGGAATGGCACAATTAATCGAAATTGGTTTTAAATGACTATTTCCTTTACCTATAAATTGGTTAATTATTTTTTCCAGTTATCTACGATTAATCGAAAAATTGATATTAAATGGTTATTTCCTTAATCGACAATTTGACTAATTTTTTTTCCTGTCATCCACGATTAATCGAAAAATTATTATTAATCGTCTATTTCCCTAATCGATAAATCGGTCAATAGTCTTTTTCTGTCATTCCTACGAGTGAAGATTTATCTAATGCCGCATTTCCACTGAGCCGCGTTTTGTTATCGCGTTAACAATTTATCGAAAAACGCGGAACGGTGTTTTCATTGCGTTTTAGCGTTAGCGTTCGAGTTAAAACAGCTGATTTTGTTTGTTATGTAGTAAAAAAATTGCACAGGTTAAAAAAAATGTTTGTTTTTTTTTTTTTTTGAAATGCAGATTTTTAATATAACGAATGGATGTATGTGTTGTTCCTTTAGTAACTGCTGTCCAATACGAGCATGATAAGGTAATCCGTCATTTGAATAATTGCAGGTGAAGCTTTTATGTAAATGTTTATTTTTGCGGTGACTTTGTCAGCTGTTTTCATAAGTATGCGCAACTTACGATTGCCAAATTATTCGAACCGATAAGAGAAATCGGTTTGAAATCGGTGTGAAATCGGTTTGAACGCGTGTTATCGAAAGTCGTGTTCAAAATTAACGCGACTTTTTCCCATACCTAACTGCCTATCTTTTTTGTATACGATTTAACGCGAGTTTGTCGAGTTTTTAACGCTAACGCAGAACGCGGCCTAATGGAAACGGGGCCTGAGTCTTTACTTTTACTTTGGCCATTTGCTTGTCTAGTGACTTGTATGTGTGGTTTGTAAGTGGGCTACCCCTTAAGATAATGCAAGTCAACATTAAGTTGGCCTTTGTTGTCGAACAATAAATAATTCTTCATATTAATAAACTTGTTTCAAGCAAAGCTGGTCACTCTGAGCGATCATTTTCGTTTAACATTTTGGTAGTCACTCTGGTGTATACTAACAGTTTGAGAGTCTTGTCAGTTCTAAACGCAAAGCAGTTAGAGAAGCACTGCTTTCAAATATACAGTTTTATAGGCATTATTTATTTAAGAAGCTCTTTAGTAGATCTACGAGAGAGGATTAATATGTTGTTTTGCCTACTTCAACAATGCAAATAAATTGATTAAAAAAAAAAAAAACATTCGTAATCAGCTTGAAGAGACAAGTTTTTCTAGCCATATACGTATACGTTTCTTTTGCTCAATTTAAAAGTTATCAATCTGAAAATTCAATCTTTTAACAAAAATTACTTTTTTTATTTAATTGCATAAATTGTAAAAAGGTTAAAAGACAATTTTTAAGCCTTTTTAGTGACATTTATCAAAAAAAGGACCTTAGTACATATTTAAGCATTGATTATTTTTTAATGATGTCTTATTTTTTTATGTATTTCTTTTTCATAAAAACTGTCATAAATATTTTTTCCCCCGCAAAGAATTTACAATACAATTTGAAAGCTCAGCATTAACATGAAAATAACTTGTGTAAAATTTTTTTTGTTATCTTGGCACCTTTACTTTTTGAGATACTTACAATACTTTAGCTGTTCTAGCAAAAAAAAAAAAAGAAGAAGAAAAATAAAAATAAACTTATACAAAGTATGAAGCTGCGGCAAAAGGATATAATACCATAAAGTTTTCTACCATAAACTAATAAAACAATTTGGCAGCAGTTAAACTTTGTACAAAAGTTCACTTTTGCAATATATCTTCTTCATTTTTTTTGTATCTTTTTTTTTGTTTGTTTGCTTTATTTTTGTTGTTACTTTATTTTCTACGAATTTTGCTGTTAATTACACAAAAAGGGATAAATTTTTATTAGTACAAACGCTACATTTTTTATTTAGCTTTGAAGAAAATATGCTGTTTCAACAAAAATGTCACAGAAATAAAATGCTTTTTATTATTAAGTTTGTACAGGCAGAAGAAGCCTTGACAGATCCTGACAGTTTAGTCAATCTAGCTATGTTATGCTTTTTCATCCGTCCGTCTGTCTGCCAGTCTGTTGTATAAAGCCAATTAACTTGGAGAAATAAAGCATCATGCTTAAAACTTAGACTCAGAGAAACCATTCGGCGAACGTTGGTATAAAAATGTTCTTCGATGCACCTTTAAAGTAGTAGTCCCCATATAAATTATTATATTTTTCATATGAAAACTTTTTTTATTCGTTGTCAGAGTAGACAAGAACCTCTATGAACCATTCGAATCGACAAGATATTTCAATTAGAATGACGCATTGCAGTGTGATTTTGTTTTATAGTAAAACTTCTGATGGAATACATACCAATCAGGGTGATTCTTTATAAAGAAATACTCAGGCACGACAAGAGAGGGGAGAGTCTCTGATTTTTTTTGGTAAAAATGTTGTTGCTGCTTCAAAGTAAAAAAGGTTTATTTTAATTTAATTTTTTTCCTTGTTGTTCATTTTAAAAAATTTTCTCCTGGGCCCGAATTATCTCTCCATTTAATTAAAAAAAATGTTTGCAGAATTAAAAAAAAAGAGACTAGTTTCATTGGTCTAGTGTTAGCAAGGAGAATTAATTAGTAGAATTGGGATCTATACTCAAAATTATTCTAAATTTTTCATGGTTTTCGAGTTACTCTAACCTAAAAATATTTTTTTTTTTAAATTTCAAGACTATTTACAATCTGTCTATTCGAGACAATAAGAAAATTGTTTCAAAAATTAATACATTACTTGAAAAGGGAACATCACAGGTTGGTGCCTATTAGCACAAAGGATATGAATTAAAATTTTTACAATTATGTGTGAATAAGATAATCAACAACAATAATCAAGAACAATAATTTCACCAGTTCAATTAAGGTATGAAGTGTATGTCCAGGGGGTGAAATCTTTTGAGCCGCCTTGTGTGTCGGCTGTTGTCAAGATTATTATAATTATTCTGTTTCTCCAATCTGGAGATGTAGCAGGTTTCGAATTTCATTTCGCACAGACGGTACGTCTAGGTACGAGGTGAGTTCCAAAAAGTATCGCATATTTTATGTTTTTTTTTTTAAATTATTTATTTATTCATGAATATCTATTTTGTCCCCTTTAAAGTAATCTCCTCCCGATAAAATACACCTATGCAAACGTTTTTTCCAATCCTCGAAACATGCCAAATAGTCCCTTTCCGGTATAGCCATCAGCGCCTTCTTCGATTTAGCTTTTATCTCCTCAGTCGACTCGAAACGCGTTCCCCGGAGTGGTCTCTTGAGTTTTGGGAATAGCCAGAAGTCACACGGTGCCAAATAAAGCGAATACGGTGGTTGCGGAACGATATTGGTTGGATTTTTGGCAAAAAGTCACGAAAAATCAGAACAGTTTTTAAAAAAAAATCATAATTTTTGGTACCAACCGAAACTTGACACGTTTGAGGCCCAAAACATCCTTCAAAATTCTATTAACTGATCCTTTCGATACGCCAATTTCATCAACAATGTCTCTCGAAGTTAATCGACGTTGTGCAAGCACTAATTCTTTTACTTTTTGGATGTGAGCATCGTCCGTTGGGGTCGATGGTTGATCAGGGAGCTCTTCGTCTTCAACATGTTCGCAACCTTCTTTCAACAATTTATACCAATCAAATGTTGTTGATTTTGGTAGAGCTCGGTCCCCATAAGCCTTCTTCAACATTTTTATTCCATATATTCCATTCAGAAAAAAATTTGATACAGGTTCTTTGATCCATTTTTTGAATAGGTAAAAAAATCGAAGACGATCCAAAACTCGTGCAAGCAAAGCAGCTGTCAACAATTAAGTGAACATTCAAAATGGCCGAGCTTGTCGGCATAAGTGAGAGACATGAGTACCAACATAACGCCACAAAAAAAAAAAATCGAAATTCGAATATACGTAACCCGCGAAAATTCAAAATTAGCGATAATGTTTGAACACACCTCGTATCTGTGGATGACAGAGTTCCTGACGCACTTTTGATCCTGCGGAGCAGCTTGCTCTAAAATCTCTGCAGGATTTCGATGTTAGACTCAGCTGCCGTTTCCCAGAGTTGGATGCCATAGGTCCAAATGGGCTTAAGCAGCGCTTTTTAGAGCAGTACTTTGTTGCGAATGCTCAGCTCAGATCTCCTGCCGAGTAGCCAGTTCAATTGAGCTAACTTTAGGTGTAGCTGCTTCCTTTTTGGCCACAAGGTGAGCCTGCCAGTTTAGACGCCTGTTTAGTATGAGGCCCAGGTACCTCGCCTTGTAAACCAAAAATATGAAAACTAGAATATCACATTTCCATGATAATGA
>JAEIFJ010001988.1:0-13346 GCA_018903435.1 Leucophenga varia | reverse complement strand
TTTGATTATTTAGTGATTTTTTGTCAGAGATCTTCTCCCTCTTCACTGGATACGAAAAACGAAAACCTACATCAAACCAGTGAGTGTTTTCGTTCTTAAAGCTGCTTGGCATCGCTAATAATTTTAATTATAGAATGTTGGTGATTGTAACTTAGTTTTAAAAATAATTATGTATTTTAATGTAGGGTATAGTTTAATTTTGTTAGTGTTTATGTATGTTCTGTTTACTCGTTCTGTTTTACTTGTTTTTGATACAATTTGCGTTTTTATTGTTCTTATCCTTTTATTGCGTGCTAATACTTTTCGTATACATTTTGTTAGTAATGTCCAACCTAAGTTCAAAAAATTTTAGTGACAGAGGCAATGTTCACACAATGCTAAGAGTTTTCTAATCAAAAAATGGGCCTAAAAATCTTGTCATATAAATGCGCAGAGTCTTTTAAGAAAATGGATGAATTTAAATATTTATTTGAAGACTCTTCTATTGATATTGTATGTGTGTCTGAAACATGGTTCACTTCAAACATTCCTAACAGTTTGGTTACTATCTCAGGTTATCACCTAGTGCGGGCTGATCGCAGTAGTCATGGAGGTGGTGTGGCGCTTTATATCAAAAAAGAAATTTCCTACAAAGTAATATGTACACATCCAGTGCAATTGAATATGTATTTATTGAAATAATAGATAAAATAACCAGGGATAAAAGCCCGCTTTGTTTTGCCCCCATCTTTTTTTGATAATTTATCCTCTATATTCTTGGGATATACACAAGTTATATTGATTGGCGATTTAAATAGTAATTTGCTTGTAGATAATAATTTAATTAATAACATGGATGCATTAGGATTGTCACAAAAAAAGCTTGTTTTTAGCTGCTGTAAACTCCACATAACCTTATCTTTTCTAGTGATTTACATAAAGGAAGTTTTACTAGGCAGACCTAGCCTCTGCCTTTAGAACCTGCAATTTTCTTGACGCTTAATATTGACGTATCATATGATGAACAAAGTTAAGGGATTAAAAAAATATGACTATAAGTTAAGGATCTCGAAATATTGACTTGTTAATCCTTGAATTAGCTTGGATTGGAATGATATTTATTGTAGTAGTGATGTGAATTATCAAGCCGAGTCTACTCCAAAGCAAAAATTAAATATTTGTATAATTGTTTTGTTCCTGTCAAAAACAAGCGTGTCAAACCAAAACCAATTCCCTGGTTCAATGACACCTCCGTAGCACTCGGCACAAGCAGACTGCAGTCCCAGGAGGCGGTCGCAGCAGGCTAATGATTATAATGTTTGTCGTTTATTTTATTTGAATTTTATGCAAATCAGGCTTCTGCTCGGACTCGTGCCCGCACGGACAGGAGCGCGCTTTATCAATACGGCCAGCCTACGGTCGGTACTCGCCGTCGGCGAGTGCGTCATAAAAATTCAACTTATTTCACATTTCACAGGCGTTCTCCGGGCACGCCCACAAACGGCGCCGCAATCCTAATTGAGCTTCTCTCGTTTGTTGCTGCCACTTAAATAGGATTCCATCGTATAGACGACAAAAAATGAAATTACTTGCATCGAATTGCATTGAAAATGCTTTTCATGCAGTTTCCTTAACCGATTTTTTGTTATACACGTATGTTTGTGTGTGTGTAGTGCCCCCAGATAAATATGCAATAAATGCAAAATAATACGAAGCAAAGGAATGCTTTGAGTTTTTATTGATTGCCCATCAGTTGTTGTGGTTGTTACTGTTGGCGTAACCGCATGCAACGCGAGCTGTTGCTATAGACAAGAACAAACATGTACACTTTGTGGGTGAGGGGAACTTTCACCTTAAATTCTATGTAAAATAAATAAAATAAAGTTCTTTCAGTACGACGAACTTCAGAGCGACTCGATTGATCGCTCTCCCTCTCGATAACTTTTAACAGCAATTGGTACGTTTTCTAACAGCATTGTACTTAATGTGGAGACAAATATTTACAGTGACTGCACTCTGTTAATAGATTATTTTATTCACACGTATCATTTAGTCTAAACTTCAAAAATAAAAATAAAATATTTTTTAAGTTTCTAAAATTAAAAGAAAATTATAATAAAAATAATAATAATTTTAATTGAAAAATATCTAATCTATGAATATTGCAGCATAGAATGTAAATCAGAAAACCACAGTCTCAGAGCTTTCAACCGCATTAAATTCGAATGAATCTACGTATTTCTGCCGCAGTAAGCCTAATAAGAACTGAGTCCATTCATGTGAAATATCTGACATCAATTTCGATGACAATGGTTGTCGAAATGCGTTGAATTCGCGTAATTATTGGGCGGGAACACTCAAAAAGAGGCATATTAATATCATTGGGAAACATGCGGGAACTCTGAATGAGGCAACATGATTGTTATTATTCGGAATTTATTGAAAGAGCTGGCGAAAGGAAACTTCAAGTATTTATTGCAGCGCATATTTTACCATCCCATCAGGCCATCGTGCAAACGTCCCATCGTCCCGTTATCCCGGAAAACGGAGGGAAACGCTGTCGATTTCCATTGCAACATTCCGTTGACCATTGTCGTAATTGAATAATATTTTTTCGCTCTCGGCATTCTTTTGTTTCATTACCATGCCGAGTTTTTCCATTATTCCCGGCCCCCAAAGCATTCAACTGGCACTTGCCTCGACGCGCCTCGTGCTCGGCTCTGCCACATAATGCAATCTCATATGATGGGGCGATATAATTTGCGATAATTGCTATTGCCAGAGCTACATATAGCTATAGCTATATTTGCCACAAATGGTAGCATGTATCGAGGCGTTTCAGCACAAGAAATAATCAAAAATTATTGCATGAGCCTAATTGCATATTAATTGCGTGCACTTAAGCCTCAATTAGCACACAAATGTCTACAAATAAAAAGGCCGATTCAATCGGAATTTTGTTCGAACGGGCAAATAAAAAACCAATTCGCGATTGATAATTGCAGTTTTATAGTTGAAACCAAAGCAGAGCAATTAGTCGTAAACAAAACGAAGCAAAGGAAAAAAAGATTCATGTCGTGCATAATCATATAAGTTATTGTAGAGGGTATGAAATAAGTCTGTACTTCTAATAGCAACAAATTGGCAATATCAAATCAGCGCTGCTATTAACAGCACTTACTCGCTGTACGCTGTTGCTCTAAAGGTTATGCACATAGAGCGTTAACAGCAATTAAGCAAAAGCCTGTGAGAGTAAAGGGTGTTAAGTTACAGCCCTGATGTTTACAGTTCTCAGCATACTGTTATCATGAACAAGATCACAATGCTTAGCTCACGAACCAAATGTTACAGAGCCTTGAGTCTGTTTACTCAGAGTTGTTAACTTTACACACAAATGTAAATGCATTGTATTTTACATTGCTCTGTTAAGTCTATCCTGCTGTCTCACTAAGAATCACTACATCAATTATGTAGCAGCTTTCTGTAGCCGTAGAACAATCTGTATAACAAACTGAAAAGCTTTTGTAATGGTGAATCCGAACTCATAACAGCATTACCCGCTTTACTTAACTAACTCATTTAAAAGTTTCACTAATAGCATGTCACACATGCAGCCAGCCCATGGACGGCGACATGGCGAGTTTGGCGTGTACTTAGCCCAATTAAAATGTGGTCAGGGCTGTGCCAGCTTGCATGCTCTCCCCTCTTCTTCCCTCCCTCCGCTCCCGTTCTCTTGCTCTAATGTTTTAACGGGCATCTGCTCCTTCTGCCCGCATCAGAGGAGCAGCAGCAGCAGCAGCAGCAGCGGCAGCATCTGTTCTATTTTATGCACAAAAGTTACTGCAACACAATACGTTGTCTGCTCTACCTCTCCCTTTCCCTTTCCCCCTCCCTTTCTCTACAGCCACTGCACGGTGTCAGCTTAGCTCAGTTTTCATTTAATTTTAGTTTTCTTTCTTTTCTTTGGCGCTTTTTTGGCATGCAACTTAATTAGCAGACGGCGCATTTTTTATGCGTGTTGGCAGCTTTTTGTCTAAAATTACCGGTTCGCACCTGCATAAGGAATACAATGAAATGTTTAAGCAGGGCAATAAAAACACACACTGAGGATAAAGTGAGCTAACATGGAATTAGGGTTAAGATGAGCCCCCAGTCGGAGCGAGGCGCGGATGGAACGCTTCATTATAATTATTCGGCTCAGTGAATCGCACTTTATGTTCTTATTTGCAGCGTGAAAGTGCGTGAAGGAAGGAACAAAGGGAGCAGAGACACAAGTAGGCCGTTTGTCTCAGAACTGTGCATTAACATTGTCTTTAGAGTTAGGTTACATGCTACTTGCTCTGTACTGTTAGCGATGCAATTAAAATGACAATGTGAGTTAACATTGAGTTAGCAGCTTGCTCTGCACTGTTATCGATGCAATTAAAATGACAGACTGAGTAAACTACTAAGTGCGCTGGGCAGGGTAACCTAGCAGCCGGTTATCGCTGCAATCAACGTGTAAGACGCGCTTGAGTGGCTTGACGTCAATAAATATGAAGAGAAGCTATTCATAAATCATCATAAAATACTCAGCTAATTAGTTTTGTGTGTTCATGTCGGCATGTTTCTGCTTAGCAAACATGCAAACACTTGGCAAATATTTAAATTAGTTTAATGTCAAGTCAATCAGCAGAGAATAAGAGAGAGAGAAAGGAAGAGGAAGCGGTTCACATATAAACAATAAACAATGCACTCGACACATGCTTAAGCGCATTTGCACGTATTTATTTGCATATTTCACTTAAAGTGTCACGTCAAGGATGCGAACACACACACACTGGCACGCAGGAAGTTGTGATTGTGCACACACACTTTTGACACTTGCAAATCATCAAAACTTTTTGTGTTTACTTTTCACACACTCACACTGCGACACACACACACACGCCCCCACACGTGCAAGTTTGTGCATGTCCTTTTGACTTTTTGTACAAAATTTTTCAAAAAAGAACCAATTCCAAAGCAAATACAACGAATATTTCTTGTTATTCTAGTAGTTTTTCTTTTTCTAAATAAATATTTAAGCAAATTTCTTTGCAAATATTTGCACAATTGTTAAAAACTATTTGCCAACACAATTCGATAGGCATTTTTTGCAATGCAAATCAAGTATTTCAACGATTTTATTAAGAGTTCTAGAAAAAATTCCTTTTGCTTTTGATGTGAGATGGAGAGATTGCGCATACGCCACGTGTGCCGCCTTTTAGTGTGAATAATTGATGGGGCAATCAATTAAAACTCAAACCACAGCACAGAGGGACAGCAGAAGAAGCGAAGGGAGGGATGAGAAAGAGAGAGAGCAAGTGGAGTATACGTTGTTGTTCTTGGTGCCTTCTGGGAAATTTTCGTGTCAATTTCGAATGCAAATCCACTTAATTAAAGCAATTTGAATGCAATTTTACGTCCTCAGTATATATGTGTGTGTGTGTGTTTGAAGCATTAAAAATGCATTAGGCTCCAGTGCGGCACTCATACACGCACACACACACTCGCATACACACACACTTGCATTGTTTCCCAGGCTTGAACTTTGGGCTTTGCCTAACGACGCATTTGACAAATGAAAATTGCATGGAGCAGTTCAGTTCAGCTTTGTCGAGAGGCGCAATAGGCCCGAAACTTCACTTCAATTACTAATGAGCCAAGGCACAAGGCAAGCAAACACTCACTCACACACTCGCACACACACACGAGGTGCACTAAAGCGTCTGTCTGGCCGCGCAATAAACATTTTTATGGCCTCAACTGAAGTTGCAGCGCGTTATGCGCTGTCTTTATTTATTTACCAAAGTCGAGAAGAAAAAAATAAATAAAAACACGCTGCTTATGCATTTAAAATAGCACAAAATGCCAACCACTTGGTGTCTCTCTTTCTCTCTCTCTCTCTCTCTCTCTGTGTGTGTGTCTGCCTGTCTGTCTGATGACACTTAACGAGCGAGCGAGCGCGGCTCAAGAAATGGGGCTGATCTTGATGCAAAGCGCAATCAAAACGGCAGCAGCAGCAGCAGCAAAAACACTTCTGGCGCCAAGCTGAGCATTCGCCATGTCACAGCGTAAACACTGTAGCCTCACTTCACACACACACACACACACATGCATGATATGTCGGGGGGGTGAGAGGGGTCACGCATGTAATCTGTAATGGGCGCAAATTTGCGAGGTGAGCGAGAAAGAGAGCAAAGAAAACGGCAGAGAAGAGTGCTGCTGTGGCCGGGGGCAGAACAGGCCACTCCCCCTGGCTCTTCTGACTGCCATTAATGCATTTACTAGTTGGCCAGAACGCTGTGTGCCTGAACTCGCCTCGCCTTGCCTCGTGCTGCTGTTTGCACGGACTTGACAAGTGCCGCAGCTGAGCACGAAGGACGAGGCAGGCTGCAAAGGCAAAAGCTCAAAAATAACACACACACACAGCGCTTACCTAAATGTTTGTTTACATGTGTGTGCCAGTAAAGGCTCTGCATGTGTGTGTGTGTCTGTGTGTGTGTGTGTGCGAAGCGCTCATCTAATTCAAGTGCAAAGAAACAAGCAAATTACAAGCGTTTTGTGCAAGCTGCTTAAGCTAAATAAACGAGCGACTCGGCAAAGTGCAAAGGTGAAGGCTACTTTTGGCCAAGGGCCTAACCTATGCGCCAGTAAAAGTATAAGTGTGTGTGTGTGTGTATGAGTGTGAGTGGCCTTTGCTGCGTCATTTAAATGCATAACGCAGCGAAACGCCTTAATCCAAAAATGTTGAGCACGCTGCCAAAATGGAAATTTGCTTTAGCAAGGCAGTTGAAAAGTGAGCAAAGAAGTGGAAGTATAAGAAGCTAGAGCAGACTAAGGAATACCCTAAAGGAAACTGAGAGAATGTTGTATGCAATCTAGTTGGTCTTTACATTAATCAAACGAGTTTCCAGGCTTTCAGAGCGAGGTAACGAGGTAAGCAAATAAATGAAAAGAAAAGGAAATTCGAGATGAAAAAGGTTAACTTTCTTCAGTCTGATTCACTTTAGTGTAAGCCATAAACCTCTCTGTATCAATATTTATATTTATATATTTTTAGCTCTATTATCACTTCCACTCTCTACTATCCCTCCCTTCAATTTACTCAACCTATCAATCAGTTTGCCTTCAATAAATCATTAACATAAATCAATGATTAACCTAATATATCAAAGCAAACAGCTTTAGTTCACTTTAACTGTATACGTTTAGCCGTATATTATACTCTAAATACCACAACTGACTTTCCCTCCTCCCCCCTTCTTGCATTTACAGAGCAGCCTCAATCCGCATGCAAAGCAGAGAACAGAAGCCAACGCGCAATCCACACAAATGCAGCGCAAAAGCTGCGCGAAAGCAGTGATAAAACAACAACAAAACAGCACGCAAATATACGCACGTCAACACCCACACATTCACACACACACACACATGCTATCTGTCACACATGAGCAAACAAATTCGGGCATTAAGTCGCGTCGTCCGAGAGAGCCAAACAAATTGTAATTACAATCGACGATGCGTGTTTCGCACCAAATGCGATCCCGTTCGCGGCGATGCGTTGAGAGCCGATGCGATGTGACAGGGCGACAAGTCAATGACGCTAATTCGATTGGGGGGCTGCTGCGTGCGCGTTCGCAGCTGCGTATACGCAATAAAGTGTAAGACACAAGCGAACAATAACAAATCGTTGCATACTTTTTGGGGCCAAAACAAGTTAAAGCTTGTTTTGTAACGTTGTGAAGTGGAAAATCTTAGACAACACAAGCATCCGCCGGATACCAAAGCCAAAGGTGAATGACTGAGAGAGAGTGAGAGAGAGAAAGGGAGAGAGGGAAGGTAGAGAGCAAGGGAGATAGCAAGCCAGTGAGTTGTCTGCCAGCAGCAGCAACGAGCGATGGCGTCTGCTATAAATACAAGTAACTCTGACTGTATGTTCATGTGTGTGTTAGAGAGGGAAGAGGGAAGGGGGAGAGCGAGACTTCATCTTTGTCTGTCTGCGTTTATCTATGTCTGTGTGTGCTCCAGCTAAGCTATTTTCCAACAGAAATTGCTTTGTAATTTGAATTCGATTCTGGCAAACAATTTGGCAATGCGGAAATTGAAAGCGCACACTGCGCTGCCGCTCTTGGCGACGTCGCCGCTAACCCAAGAAAACCCGGTTACATAATTACAAGCGGAAACTGGGCGAGCTGTCAGACAACGGCAGCGGCAGTAATAGCAACAACAACGATGCGGCGTGGGCCGCGTTGCGCGTTAAGAAACTTTCGCGGTTCCGGCATTTGCCAAATTGACTGACAATATACACACACAAGCACACACACACATGTAGTGTATAAAGAGACTCCCCGCACATATACTCCCGCCCACACTCACAGACAGTTGCACTCTCTGCACAGCATCCACTTACACAAAAGTTCAGCATAATGGCCGCGCGCGAACCCGGTTCTGCTCGAATCCTATGCCGTTGCCCTGCCCCTCCCCCGCACCCATTTAATTGAAGTGAAATAACATTTTGTGTCAGCCAACAGCGGGGCAACTGGGCTCTTGTTGTTGCTGTTGTCGCTCGCTTGTTTACGCTGCAACGGCTGGCACACATTGCGTATGCGCAACACTGCGCACGGCTCGAGAAAGTGAAAATGTTTTGTACTCGCAGCTGGCAAATGCGACTAACACGCAATTTGCAGCTGCATTCGCAGCGACACTCTAAATACGGGTTGAGTGTAGCCAACTGAATGGCTTTCTATGAAAGGGAGAGAGGCTCTAGAGAGACAGAGAGAGGAAGTGCGGCTGAGCCAAATTTAATTGAATTGAGCAGCTTGTAAAACGTTTTGAATTTTGCCAGGGCACACACGCAAAAGGGGTAAGAGCAATAACTCTGCAGTTTTATCGGTATTACAGATTAAAAGTCAATATTGAATGCATTCATCTAATAAAATGCATAATTAGTAGTAAACGCATTCACAAATTAAATGATAACATAGATCTGTAGATCCAAATAAATTATAACATAGATCTGTAATGTTATCATTAAGTAGCGGCTCTTCGAATGATAATTGTGGGCTCTTCGATATTTACTGCAGGTTAACATGTTTACTTATTGAACAGAGCACTGTTGTTGCTTTACATTGATCAACGCAGGACTTAACATAATTTATTTTGCAGTTAACAGTTCAATTGAGCATAACATCGATAGTTCATTAATGTAACTAGACTTGCATTTTTTGATATTATTCATTAGCAGTTCTTATAAATATCGCAACCATATTGTACTTTATAAACCATTTTCTATCGACTTTAAGGGTTTATGTATATTTATTAAAAATGATATTTACCGTTTCTATGCACTGCAATTGACTGAGAATTAACATTGATCCAGATTTATCATAACATAGTCTATTGCAGTTGAGCTAACATTTTACATATTTTCCAGAAGAAAGATAGAAAATATTAGTTTAATTGCATTATTTTTATTAACAATAAATAAAGTTAACAAGAACAAGAACTTTCCAGAAAGAAACCTATATAATAAAGTGCTGCTGATTGTCGCAGTGTCAATCTTCACTGGCTCAGCGGTAAATTGCTAAATCGCTTTCGGCACTGCATTTAGCAGGGCCTTGAGCTCGTTTAAGAGCAAAGCAGGCGAGAGAAAGACAAACCAAAGGAAGAAAAGTGGAAGTGGAAGCAGCGGAGATGCAAGCCACTGTCGAGTGTGGAACGTCCGCACATTTGGTCAAGTTTTTGCATTTGACTTGGTTCACTTTGTGCTTTCATTTTAATATGTGTGCGCCGTGGTGTGGGAGAGAGACTGTGAAAGAACGAGAGACAAAAGAGAGAGAGGGAGAGAGAGATATAGAGGACGGGTGCTCAAGGTCCGCAGCCCGTGGACCATTACGTTAAGTGCCGTTGGGCAGCACCAGCAGCAGGAGAGGCACAGCCCACACCAACAGCAACGGCGGGGGGTGTAGGGAGGAGGAGGAGGGGCAGTGCAGTGTGCGGCTCGTCCTGCAGGATATGCCGTGCATTTGTCACTGTGGAATGCATTTTAGCAAATGTTGGGCTGCACGTTTGAATTACATGACACAAATAGCAATAGCAGCAACAAGAGAAAATAGGAAGAAGCAGCTACAACTGCCACATGCCACACGCGCCGCACTGCAGCGCCCCCGCCACGCTGCTGCCTGCCTGCCGCACTTGACGCTTTGTGCGCCGGTTGAAATTAATATTTGCACTCAAAATGCAATTTTCACAGGCATTTCCCTTTGTTGTGTCAGTGTAGCTGTGCATGTGTGTGTGTGTGTGTGTGTGTGTGTGTGTGTGTGTTTTGTCCATTTTCCTTGTTGTCCATTTTCTCCGGCGCTTTCATTTTGCATTTTCCGTTTAGCAGCTTGACAAATGCCCCCCGCGCTACCTCAAATGCATTTGCCACTTCTCACATTTTTCGGCTAGCTTACCCTTGCTGTGGGCGGGCGGGGCGTGTCAGCCTGAGCCAAGCATATGGTCATTATTCAATGCGCTCAGGTGTCAAGACGCTGGCATAATTAAGCATCTGCTGCTGCTGCTGCAGCAATAATTGCATTATTCATGAGCCACGAGCTCGCTAGCTGCAAAGACCCCTCCCTTTCACTCCTTCCCCCTCCCTCCCTCTCTCTTTTACCCTCACGCGTGTGTGCTATTTTAGCGACTCAATTTCTTAGCCAAGTGCGCAAATAGTGTAAACAACAACGCGTTAACTAACAAGTTCAAGAACTCAATTTGGCTGCAGTAGAGCAAGTAAAGCAAAGTTGTTGTTGTTGCGTTTAGTCGCTGCTGCAGCTGCGCCAGTTTTGTTGCCTACTTCGCGGCGTCTTTTAATCTCACAAGCAAATTCATATTAAAACTCTGCCGGTTCTAGCAACTTTGCCGTGCAACAAACTGACGCAACAAAACTTGTTAATTTTGCATACCGAACTGCAGACTGCGCACTCACACACACGCACACATACACTTTCTATCTCTCTCCTTTCTCCCTCCCTCCCTCTCTGGCATACTCACAATTGCAGTCGGCACGCGGTATTTACCTTTTGCTTCTTTTATTTGTTATTTTTTGTCTGCCCACCGCGCCTCTACCGTAGCTACACCCCTCTCCCTCTATCCCTCTCTTTCTACACTCCTACTCTCTTTCTACACCCCTCTCCCTCTCTTTTTTACTCCCCTCTCTATTTGCACTACGCTTTGATGATCCGGATGCGAATGCGGATGCACTTCTGTGCGCGTGTGTCTGTGTCTGTGTGTGTGTTGCTGCCTCATCTAATGCGTTTCTGTTGATTCAACTGGCGGCGAAACGAGAGTTGCCCCGAAATTAGCGCAGATTATAACGGTATATTCGTAGAAGTGGCAAATAGGAGCAACCGCACTCAACTCGTTTGCATAATGATAACTGAACTGAAGATTGAAGTTGCACGAATTGCTGGGCAATTGGCTAAGTGGAGCCAATTAGCTGCTTATTTGAAGTGGGTTTTATTTATCGATATGACGAGCTAAAGCTATTATTATTAGTATTATATATATATTTATATTATTAGTTTCCCTATTTCTAGTTCTGTTAAGTGATTGTTTCCTTTCTTGTTTCCCTGTTTGTTTGTCTTCTTTTATTTTATGCAGTAAGTTTTTCTCAATTGCCTTGAGGTATTTCAATCCCTTTAATAATCTGTCTCTTTCTTGCTTGTCTGCCTTTCTTCTGTCTCCGTCCTCTTCTTCTCCCTCTCTCATCCTTTACTTCTTATTTTTTCTCTCACTTGATTCCTTTCTTTTATTTCTCACCTATCTCTATGTAGCTCATTATGCCTTTTCTTCTCAAACATATCATTTCTTGCCTTAGTGTATATCATATTGTTACTTTCCCACTCATTTCTTTCATTTGCCTCCTATTAATCTGTTAATGTATCACAATCTTTTCATTCCTATTTTGTTTCTCCTCTTTTCGACTCCTTGTTTATAGCTCTTCATTCCTTTTCTCATAGTTTTCTCCTCCTGTTCTTTATCTCCACCTTATCTAACATGTCTTTAAAGGTATTTTGCATGTCTTCAACTTTTCCTGACCATCTCTTACCCACTCTCTGTCATGCATACAAGCCTGTCTCTATTTCTTTATCCCTCTCTCTTTCCCTCTCTCTCTTTTTCTTTATCTCTTACTGTAAATCACATTCCCTTTTTGACCCCACTACGATTCACAGCAAACGACTCGAGGGCAACAAGAAATGCAGCTACACAGCAGCAACAGAAACAGCAGCAGCAACAGTTACAGTTACCGTTACCATTACCGTTAACTGCCATGGCTGCTGTTGCAGATGTAGTTGATGTAGATGAGGCTGCAGCTGCAGATAACGGGACATGCGAGAACATGGCGGAAGCTCGTCTCGCCGCCAGCCAAAACAAACAAGCAGCAAAAATGCTAATGAGCCTCTCCGTAATTAATTTTCACATAACACATACGCAAACAAGCAAAGAGAGGGAGGGAGAGAGGGAACAGGTAGCTAGTGAGAAAAGTAGAGAGAGAGAGGGAGTGCGAGAGAGATTTGTAAAGGAAAGGCGCGTATGCAGGCAACTTTTGATGCAATTTGAACTAATTAAATTTGTATTACCTGAAAAAGCCGTGTAGCTTGTTCGAGTAATTTGACGAGCTTTAAACAAGCTGAGAGCATGTACTGTGCACTTCTCTTTCCTCCCTCTTGCACAGTCGCAGAATATTCTTATGCATATTAAGCATACGTCATGTGCGCCCATTTTCACAGCCCATAAACGGAAGACAGTTTCAAGGGCGAACAAACAAACGCAACGAGAAAACACTCACATATTCATGGCCAACAGTGAATGAGTCTATTTAAAACTTGCACAGCATATCCAATTTTGACAATAATCTGGCAAGGCTGGCAAACAACAAAAGCGACAAAGTCGCCAAAAAATGCCCTACCAAGTCGAGCATATTAAGCGGGCCAAACGAGTTGGCAACACTTCGCTATGGAACTTGTCACATTACCAACCGCAGAGACTGTAGATTTAGGCAATTTATTGTGGAATGAAATGAGGCAAATAAAAATAGAGAAGAGAGAATGACTAGCGGATGGGGGCAAATCAGAAAATAATCCACATCGAGCTGCCACAGCAACCGCAGCAGAAACACACAAATTCGAATGAAAAACTTTCTTAATGAGTCCGCATTACAATTTCAAATTTGTGGACAAATTATTATAAAAGTTTTGTGTGCTGAACAAACATACTCGTACTCAAACATACACACACACACACGACAGCCATTGAGTGGTGGCATACAAATGCCACAATCATTCCAGTCACAGTTCCTC
>JAEIFJ010001986.1:0-52850 GCA_018903435.1 Leucophenga varia | reverse complement strand
TGAGAATATAAAAATAATATACATTTTTGTGTTAGTATGTTCACAACACGACAAACATAACTTAAAATATATTATTCTAACTCCTTTCATTTATGCTGCTACTGAGAGTTACGGACATAATATATTAAATTGCTTACAATATGCACAATTTCTGTACATAATGAAAGAAAATGTTGTACATTTTCGAGAGTATTGTCACAGCACTACAAACTAAATTTACAACACAAAATTTCGCTTATTTTTCCTGAGAGTTACGGACATAAAAATCTGTACAGCTCACTTTGTGCTATAAAAACTTACTATATAATTTCTATTATTTTATTATTTAATCAAAAAAGCATTAAGCTTTAACTTGTTAACAGCTACTTAAAGTAATAATAAAGAAAATTATTTTTTCTTCATACATTTACTTTAATTTGTAAAAAACCAGCACTTGTGCTTATTTAAATAATAAATCTTTTCAGCTGCTCAAACTTAAATTGCAACTAAAGCCAAATGCTGCTGCTACCGAAAATGCAATTCTTTACCCAAAAAAAAAAAAAGAGAAAATGTTAAAACCAGGCAAACCAAAGTTAAATAAATCGCGCTCGAGCGTGCTCTTAGCTATTCGTAGCTACTTTTGTTATTTTTGTTGTTGTTGAAAATAATTTTATCTATTTTCTTGCTTAGCACTCAGTAAGAGTAACGCACACAGATAGGAACGCACACAAACACACAAATACACACACACACACATTAAGACAGTTGGAAAAGCTACTTAAAGTTGCTTAATTCTTTTGCGTTTTAGTCAACAAACAAACAAACAAAAAACTTTTTCAAATTGAGTTAAGCTAATTTTTTAAGCTTTTATTTTTTATTTTTTTTTTTTTTTTTTTTTTTATTTTTGGGGTTTCTTAATAATTGTCTACGTTGAAAGAATTTTATTATATCCCAAAAAAATAAATTTAAAAATAAAAATAAAAACTAGGAAAAACTTTATTTTCGTTGAAACCAAAGCTTAGATACACGTCACAAGAATATTTAAAGAGATATATATGATCGTCAATGGTTTGGATAGAACTTCGAGATGGGTAGGCGTCAATGGTCTGATACAACTCCAGTTTAGACACAATATTTATATCAAATTTGAAGCTAAAAATTCAGATAAAATAAAAATTTTCTTAAAAATATCAGACAATGAGTGGTAAGTTTGTATAGGGCTATACGTTATAGTGGCCCGATCCATATTATATCGGGGGAAATACACTTAGGATGATATTAGATGTGTTTTACTCAATTTGAAGAGAATACATTCATAAATAGTACCTATTTTCGTAAATAATCTTTATAATGAGCGGTAAGTTTGTATGGGAGCTATAGCTAAAAATGGGCGTGGCACCTTTAATTTCGACTTTGGATGATATAAGAAGAGTTTTTACCAAATTTAGGGTGAATACATGAATAAATAATACCTATTTTCGTACAAAATGAATAAAATGGGCAGTAAATTTTTATGGGGGCTATACCTAAAAATGGGCGTGGCACCTTGGTTTCGACTTTGGAATACAGAAGAAGAGTTTTTACCCAATTTGAAGTGAATACATGCATAAATAGTACCTATTTTCATACAAAAATTCGAAAATGGCCGGTAAGGGCTATAATAAAAAATGGACGTGACATAAGAAAAGTTTTTTACCTAATTTGGAGTAATTAATACCTGTTCTCATATAAGGTTGTCAAATATCTCCCTTCCGCTTTTTGCTCTTTATTCAATACTTTATAAAAAGTGTTACAGTAATCGGATTTAATGAAAATATGCGCCGTTTTGTTGGATAATCTGTTTCCATCTAGACGGCAACTTCATAATACCCCCCTTGTAGAACCCACCTTGTAGAACCCCCCTCCTTATTTGCGAAGAACTCGGACAGCCACTTTTCACAAGCCTCTTTTGAGGCCAACTTTACACCACCAAGGTCGTTCGCCATGGACAGGAACAGGTTAACACTTGGCGCTATGTCCGGGCTATATGGTGGATACGATAAAATATTCCATCCGAGCTCCCGTAGCTTCTGACGAGTCACTAAAGGTGTGTGTGTCCTAGCGTTGTCCTGGTGGAACACTACACCCTTCCTGTTGGCCAATTCTGGACGCTTCTGGTCGATCGCCTGCTTCAAGCGGTTCATTTGTTCGCAGTAGATGGAAGAATTAAGCATCCGGCCATATGGGAGAAGCTCATAGTCGATGATTCCCTTCCAATTCCACCAAACACACAGCAAAACCTTCCTGGCCGTCAATCCCGGCTTGGCCCTTGTTTGGGACAATTCACCGGTCTTCGACCACGACCGTTTTCGCTTGATATTGTCGTATGTGAACCATTTTTCGTCGCCAGTCACCATCCGCTTCAAAAATGGGTCGAGTTCGTTCCGTTTCAGCAGCATATCGCAGGCGTTGATTCGGTCCAGAAGGTTTTTTTGCGTCAAATCATGCGGCACCCAAACATCAATTTTTTTATTTGTATCCAACCTTCTGCAGATGGTTTAGAATGGTTTGGTGACTAACTCCCATCTCCTGGGCGATGTCACGAGATGTCACATTCCATGATTTGATCGATATTCGTCGTCACAGGTTTTCCGCCGGCTCGCTTATCCATGGTTTCGTTTTCCCCGGCTCTAAATCGTCGAAACCATTCCTAAGCTGTTCGAAGTGATAGAGTACCATCCCCCCAAAACACCATTAATCTCACGGAACGTTTCTCTATCGGATTTGCCTTTAACGAAGGAAAACTTCAAAATAGCGCGAATTTCGGCGTAAGTGAACTCCATTTTCAAACGATACATCATTTTCAAGACCTTTCAAATGATGTATCGTATTTCCCGATACGAGCTCTGTAGCGCTTTGTACATAGCCGCGAAATTCAAAAGACAAAAAAGGCGGCAGGGAAATATTTGACAACCTTATACAAAAATTCGTAAATGGGCATTAAATTTGTATGGGAGCTATAACTCAGAGTGGGCGTGGCGGTCTGAATTTAAAATACAAACTATCTAGGACTGAGAAAAGCTTAAGTTTCGACTTTCGGCACAATCTTTAAAACTGAGCGAATGAAACGCATACATACAGACAGACGGACATACAGACAGACGTACGGACAGACAGACAGACATGGCTGATCGACTCGTCTCATCAAGCTGACCAAGAATATATATACTTAATGGGGTCTTCGATACCTCAGTTAATGCGTTACAAACTTTTTAACAAACTGAATACACCCTTCACACTATGTGTGGCGGGTTTTAAAAAAGTTGTTACAATGTGCCAGAGTAGTAGTAGCCAAAAGAGAAGAAAGGGATTCTGTTGTATGAATATTGAAGGTTATTTTGGAAAGGATAAAACATAATGACAGCCATTAGTATTAAGTACGCTTTTTGCTTGAATCTCTTTTTCAGAACAAAAAGTCGTCGTCGTCATTCGCAGAGAGAGAACTCATTAAACTTGTTAAGCGCTGCATTGTAACTTTTGATTAGTTTAAGTTCTTCTTCTTCTTTTTTTTTTTTTTTTTTTGTGGCTTATGAATTTGGCATTTTTTGAAATTTAAATAATAAAAAAAAAAAAAAATTCTTTTTCAGCAAAAAAAAAAAAAAACTTCAACTTCGCAGTCAACGTCGCTGTTGACAGATTTAAAGTGAATCAAGTGCTGTGAATTTTGCAGTTCATTGAACTAAAAGCAGCGCTGTGCATTGTTGTTGCTTTTAATTGAGGCATTCACCTGTCACTCGTACCACCTAGAATTCTACTTTATACAAAAAAAAAAAAAACATTTATTGTTTAATTATCAAAAAAAAAAAAAAAAAGTATTTCCATTGAAAAAAGAAACTGGCGCAACCTTAGCTATGCTTCTCGGCGCGCAGCACACAGAACTTAATGTCAATGATCTTATATATATTTTTATAAAGAACTAACATTAAGCGTGATGCTCCAGATCGTGTTGCACTTTATTGTCTTCTTTTTTTATTTTATTTTTTTTTTTTGCAACATATGCAATTTTTCTTTTTTTCGTTAAGTGAAAATGAATGCCACATTTAAGTTCAATGAGCATGGCATGCGTCTGCAACATTTTTTTTTTTTTTGGTGAGTTGCATGAGGCACTGCATTGCTTGTGTATCTGAGTCAGCAGTTTGCTTGATTATTTTTAGTTTCTCCATTAATAAAGTCATTCACGCACGCTAGACACAAAAAATTAAAAATAAATAAATAAATACAGACATATTCCGGAGACATTTGGTCTGCTAAAACTTTTTATTTAAATATAAATAACATTGTGCGATACCCCAAAATAGAGATCTGCTTGAGTAAAACTAAACTGCATACTTTAAATTTGTAGGATCTATCCAAAATCTTTACACAAGGTTAAGAAACCAGCGCTGCAAACCGGTTTTTGAACCGAACCAAATCAATTTTTGAGTGTTTGCCCCGAACCGTTGAGCGAACCAGCTCTTCTGAAAAAAAATGGTTTTGAACCCAAAACCAAACAATATAAGCGGTAAAAGTGGTTCTGTTCGAACCGGCTAGCGACCTCTTTAAAATAACTTAACTTGTAGGCGCAAGCCCCTAAAAATGCGAATTGCAAACGATTTTGATAAACTAAATCTGCAGCAGATTTAGAATGATTCCGAAAAATTCGCTTTAATACGGCACATTGAGAGTAGGACAGATGTACGGAAAAACTTGTAAACGAGCAAACCGATGCTAGTCAAGAAATTAACCATGAATTATTTGGTCTCTAAATTACATTCGCCCAAATTTAGCCATCATTGTTACGATGAGTTGCACTATGAAAGGATTATGGTCATCTTATCAATCATTTATCGAAAGAACAAAATCGACAGTATTGTCATAACGCTACTTAATTTACTTATCATTTTAGCTAGAGTTACGGACATAGTATATTTAATTGCGTACAATATTTACAATTTCTGTTAATATTTTGTCTTTTTTCGACATAATTGCCAGAACGCTATGAACTTAACTAACAACGCAATAGTTTCTTTTATTTTAATTATATCGCGAGCGAGAGTTACGGATATAATGTATTAAATTGCATACAATATTCACAATATTAAAAAATTTGATATTATAAAATTAAGTTGAGTTAAGATATTGCTTACGAAGTATACACGGAAATATTGAAAATGTTAGTGAAAGTCCAAGTAGATTTGATAATATCAAAATGCATAAATTTAAAGTAGTCCGTTCTGCGATTGGAAATTTACCTCATTCCGATCATAGGTTTATCTTTGCAAATCAAAAAATTATTTCAAAGTTTTTGATCGAAATTCACCGTGAGAACAATCAATCCATCTGAATGTCTCGGTCGGATCTATAAAGAGCGCTAAGTACGATATTTTCAGAACCTTAATTAAATGAAAATTAATATGAAATGCAAACAAAATTTGCACCGAACCGAACCGCAGTTCAATACCAACAAAGAACCAGTTCATGAACCGAATAAGTGGTTCAGAGCCATTGCGAACCACTGAACCGAGCCACTGGTAATTTTTAGTGGTTAATAGTGGCCCTTTAACAAAATGTTTGTTTTTGGCAATAACTCAGTCAACTACGAACTGATTTTTATTTTTTGATCAATTTTGGAAAGTAGAAACTTGAACCTTTTGAATAATATATCAAATATTGTAACATTTTAAATGCAAAAACACCCTATTTTCAAATTTGCAATTTTTTTTTTTGATGTTTTTAGGCTTTTTTTTTTGTCTGAAAGCATGCTCAAAAGTTTTAAGTTTGTACACTGTATGTACCAGACAGAAGAAGGCATGATAGACCCTATAAAGAAAAAATATAAGGAGAGTCGATATAGCTATGTCTGTCCATCCTGATGTCTGCTGCCATATAAAAACGATTATCTCGGATACTATAAAAGAAGGAGAAACCATATTCGAAACTTAGACTTTCCTAAGCAGTCAAATGGTTTTCGGAAGTCCCATTTTATGGGGTAAAAATGTTAGTTTTTTCGTGAATTTTTCTGTGTTTAGTAAGGATTATGACTTCAATAGTCCAATTAAAATATTCCAACATGGATATAGCCCCCATACAAATTAAACCCGTTTATTTTACTTTTTGTATAAAACAAGAAAGAACGCTGAAGTCGAGTAGGCTCGACTGCAAGATACCCTGTACCCAATCTATATGTACCTTAAGTTAGGTTCTATTTTACTACCATACCTCATTGAATTGGATTTTCATAGAAAAACTTAAAAATCGGGTAAATCTTTGAATGGGGTTATACCTAAAATTATGTTGGGCCTTCCCATATTGGTCTGATTCATTAGGACTATCATACTAAATTTAAAATTTCTAGAATAAAAAGCAATGACGTTTTTATGTAAAAACCCAATATTTTTTGGTAAATTTGTATGGGGGCTATACTTTAAATTTGGTTGGTCCTACCCATATTATGATATTTTATTGGGACTATCATAGACATAATTTATACTAAATTTTAACTTCCTAGAATAAAAAACAATGACGTTTTTATGCAAAACCCAAAATTTTAGGGTAGATTTGTATGGGGGGTACTCCTTAAAATGGGTCTAGAGAAAAACCGTTTGTAAGTGCACACTTGACGGCCTTGGAGAGTCTAAGTTTCGATTTTGAAAGCTCTACCTCTTATAGTCTCCGAAATAATCGTTTTCATACGGCAGACAGCATGACAGACGGACAGACGGACGGACAGACGGACAGACAGACATAGCTAGTTCGACTCCCCTTCCAATGCTGATCAAGAATATATATACTATATACTATCTTGCCTCCTTCTGTCTGTTACATACATTCGCACAAACTTAATATACCCTTTTACCCTTTGGGTACAGGGTATAAAAAAGGAAGGTATATAAAATATATTAAATTCAGGGGATTCTTGGAGTCGAGCATACTCAACCTTAGCGTTCTTTCTTGTTTCCAATTTGAATATATTTCCAGATAACCTGTCCCAATTCTCAGCTACATTGAGAAGCGGTTAAACTGAACTTCGGGTATAGCTGGTCAATTAATGGAGAAATTAACGATGATGAACTTAGGAGAAAACAGTCAGTCAAATATTTTTAACAAAAATTTAAAAAAAATGTAATTTTGTAAAAAAAAAAAGTATTTTAAGCGAAGGATTAATAACAAAATCATGAAATGCTCGGCTCCTTTAGGCACCAGAATTGTATTCAGTGCACAAAATGGCTTGGAAACCAGTCTCATTTAAAAAAAAAATAATAAAATATTACAATCATTTAAAAATCTTTTAAAAAGATCTAAATTTCTTCTTTCTAAAACTGGATTATAAAAAAAAATCGGTTCGATATTGACTGAGTTGTCGCCACATAAGAATTTTAATCATGAGTTCAAGATTTTGGGATTTTCCCAAAATTCTAAGTATGCAGTTCATCTGTACTCGATCGGACATATGTACAACCGCCACCATAAAATTTCCCAACTATTTGTACTATTTTTTTGTAATCAGAAATTATGTAGAGCAGCTGCATTTAGTTTGATGTGGATTTAGGTGTTTTTTTTTTTAATTTTTAAATAATTCTGAACTTTCAATATATTACTTCAAAACAACTAAATACTCAAAATTTTAAAGCATGCTTAAAGTTCTTAAATTTTTTTTCAAGCTACAAATTACAAGCGAGACCCTTTTTACCCAAAATGCACATAAATACCAAAAATACAGCTTAGAGTTTCATTGCAAAGCGCAATATAAACTTACAATAATAATGTAGTCGTGAGGGATAGAGGGGAAACAACCGAACTTTCGCGGTCACTTTAATTAACACGAATGCAGCACGCAAGTACACACAATAGATACATGTACATGCACTTCAAAATGTAGCGAGATACGCAGTAACACACAAATAGTTAGATAGATACAATGCATAGATACGCATGTTTGAACTGCTTTTGTTGTTACCAAACTGTGATTATGTGTGCTTTAATTTAGTTGGTCATCAAGCTAGATTTGGTTTGTTAAGCACACACACAGATACATACTCAATTACAAGTTGATACAAAGTTTATTGTAGATATACATAAATGTATCTAGATACATTTATATCTAACTACATTTATATGACATTTAGATACTCAATAGCTTAACACTTTAATAGGTTTTCGCAATGCAGTATTTGAAGCAGAAATACTCGAAATTTTTTGCTAATTAGTTCAACGCGTTGAGTGAAAAGAAAATATCTAAAATAATTGCTGCAAGTTAAGCGCCACTTATGCAGCTTAAATGAAAAAAAATCTAATATGTATTTTGATTAGTCATGTGACATACTTATAGATACATTTGTGCAGCAAGCACATAAATCTAATCAGCACGTAACTAAAACGTTTATAAATGAAGAGAAAAAATTGCAATAAAATTTAAGTATTCAAAAAATTAATTTTTTATTAATGCTTTTGACAAAAATTTTAAAAAGAACTTTGGGCTTATACAATATTTTAATACACTTCCAAATAAGTGCTCAATCAATACGACTATCAAAGTAGCAATACACTCCAGATCCACATTTTCTAAAAACTCGTCATGATGCTTACTTTTCGAAAAAAGCCTTATATCAAGTCTGTAATCTTTTATTCAGTTTAATCTGACCCTAGATTACCTATATTTTTAAAATTATACATAAAAACAAGAAAAGAACGCTGAAGTCGAGTATGCTCGACTGCAAGATACCCTGTACCCAATTTATATGTACCTTAAGTTAGGTTCTATTTGACTACCATACATCATTGAATTGGATTTTCATAGAAAAACTTAAAAATCGGGTATATCTTTGATTGGGTTTATACCTAAAATTTTGTTGGGTCTACCCATATTGGTCTATTTCATTGGGACTATCATAGACATAATTTATACTAAATTTGAACTTCCTAGAATAAAAAACAATGACGTTTTTTATGCAAAAACCCAAAATTTTGGGGTACATTTGTATGGGGGGTACCCCTTAAAATGGGTCTAGAGAAAAACCGTTTGTAAGTGCATACTTGACGGCCTAGGAGAGTCTAAGTTTCAATTTTGAAAGCTCTACCTCTTATAGTCTCCGAAATAATCGTTTTCATACGGCAGACAGCATGACAGACGGACAGACGGACGGACAGACGGACGGACGGACAGACAGACAAAGCTAGTTCGACTCCCCTTCCAATGCTGATCAAGAATATATATACTTTATAGAGTCTATCTTGCCTCCTTCTGTCTGTTACATACATTCGCACAAACTTAATATACCCTTTTACCCTTTGGGTACAGGGTATAATAAAGACAAAAAACTTATTTTGGAGCCCCCAATGAACCCCAGCTATACATTTTGGAATTTCCTTAAAAACGTCAAAAATATTTTTCAACAATTTTATTAATATGACACATATTAAGATATGACTTTTCCGGTTTTAAGCCTTTTAGGCCAAAATTCTCCAAATCAAGTCTTAGCGCTAATCAGTAATCAAAAAAAAAAAAAAAAACAAGCAAAAACGTTAACTTCGGTAGCGCCGAAGCTCAAATACCAGTCACGCGAAATTTTAATCATTTTCTTGAAAAAAAAAAAAAAGTAGAGGGTGACTTTGTATGGGGTCTATATGTTATAGTGGCCCGATCATTCTCATATCGGTAGCGTGTTCATAAACTAACAGTAAAAGTGATTTTTCCCAGATTGGAGTGATTATACCCATAAATAAGAACTATTTTCATAAAAAATCTGATAAATGGGCGCTAGGTTTGTTTGTGGCGTGGCACTTTTCTTTTGATGTTGGATACCATTACAAGTGTTTTTACCCAACTTGTAGTAAAAGCATTCATAAATAATAAATATTGTCATACAAAAAATTGAAAAAAGTGGTAAGTTTGTATGGGGGCTATATCTAAAAATGGGCGTGGCACCTTGGTTCTGACATACAAACTGCCTAGGAGCACAAAAAGCTTAAGTTTCAAATTTCAGCTCAATATCTTTGAAACTTTTCGAGAAAAAAACGCATTGCAACAGACAGACGGACAGACGGACATGGCTAATTCGATTCGTTATATCGAGCTGATCAAAAATATATATACTTTATGGGGTCTCCGATGCCTCCTTTAATGCGTTACAAACTTTCCGACAAACTGATAATACCCTTCATAATACCCTGTGGCGAGTATAAAAATTGGTAAAAAATATATTTTGGGTTCACTAATGGGTCCCGTGTCACAGGTTTAGAAATCCCTTGAGCAAAAATATGGATTTTCCGATTTCAAGGCGCCCATTTGACCCCGGTTCAAAAATTTTCCAAGTCACATCTCAGTAAACAACGGAATTCTAAAATAAAAAAGGTTTTAAATTGGTTCAAAAAATTTATTTTGGATACACCAATATGTCCCAGGTTCAAATTTCGGAAATCCTTGAGCACATCAGAAATATTTTCTAACCATCTTCAGAGTTTCAAGTCTCTGCGTCTATTCATTCTAAAGATAGAGATTTTCCCCATTTCTATGTCCGCTATGTACTTTGAAACCATCCAACCAATGAGTACCAAACCGGTTTCATTTGAAAGGCACCAATGCAAGAATAATAATAGACTACCAAAACAATGTATTAGGAACATACAGTTCATTCATGAATTTGATTTTCTATTTTTCCCATACCACAATTTGTTTTTGATTTTTTGTATATATGTTTCCATTACTCCAATAAAAAAAAAAAGGCATTTTTTAGTGATTTTTTGTATGTTTTCATACTAGTCGCAACATATTTTGGTATTGCAGCAATAAAAAAAACAATAAAAAGTACAAAAATGCCATTGAAAAAAACAAAAAAAAACAGATGCGAGAAGAAAAAGAATGAAATGTATTGAATGAAAATATAAAAATTCTAAAAGTATTCTTACTGATCTCGGAGGTCTCTACTCTGTGTAACTGTTCAATTATATATATATATATATATATTGCCATTACAGCTTTTGATCAGCCTGGGCATCACGAAGGGTTTTAACCCAGATGTTATAGTTCATTGCCACTCGATACCAATACTGGATACCGATCTTCCGGACGTCCTCCAGAACCTGATCCTTCCAACGCAGCGGCGGTCTTTCCCGCTGTCGTGCCCCTCTGATTTCGTCCACGTTTTTATCGTGTACCGTTCTCGCCGGAGCGTCTTCATCCATTCGAAGCACATGTCCAGCCCAGTGCAATCGTTTATACCTGATGCGCCTGACTATATCGATGTCATCATATAGGTAATCGTTGTCCACTCTGACAGGGCCAAAGGATTTTACGAAGAATTTTTCTCTAAAATGTACCCAACGCCGATTTGTCAGCATCTGACATGACCCATATTTCTGCGCCATATATCAGGACTGGGATAATCAGCGTCTTGTAGAGATTGATTTTCGTTTTTCTGGATAAAACTCTACTCCTCATTTGCCCACCGAGACCAAAGTAGCATCGGTTAGCCAGAGTAATTCTTCTACTAATTTCTAGGCTGGTGTTATTGCTCTTGTTTTTTGAGAGCCCAAGTAACATAGACGAAGTTTTCTACAACGTCGAAGGTGAAATTCCCCATAGTCACAGAATCCTTAGGTCGTGTTATTGATTTGCGAGAGGACACCAAGTACTTCGTCTTACTTTCGTTCACCGCCAGTCCCATCTTGCGGAAATACTCTTCAATATCGTTGAAATCCCAGCTCACCGTACGTGGGGTCGGAGAGATGTTTACCGACCCTGACAACGCTTTGAGTGTTTGTCAGCGTCATCATACAGAGGCGAACTACTCCATGTGGCAGACACACAAGTGTAAATCCACCCGCGGTCAACTCTGCGGCAGGGGCATGGATTCTGGAGGCCCCATCTACCGTTAAAGCTGCTACTCATAACTGTTCAATTAAAGCATTAAAAAACACCGACACAGAGATCAGTTAGCCTAGCCTGTGGCAAACTAAAAAGTTTAAAAGCGTAAGGTTGTGTAGGGTATCAAACTAATTGCATGACTGCAAAGATCGATAAAAGCATTGTAACAGATTCAGAAAGAGCGGCAGAGAGCCCAAGCGTTTCAAATTTTTACACGTTACGTATACGCAATGCGTTTTACGATCGCATAACTTATTCGCGCAGTCGTATATCAGTGAACGCGCAATGCGTTTCGTGAATGGAAGTCGGATTAAAAAAAATAATAATTTGTGTTACTTTAAGTAAATTTAAATAAAAAAATTGTAAATTTAAATTTTAATTAAAAATTAAAAAAAAAAAACAAAAATTTTTTAAAAATGTACAAAATAAAAGAAAGAAAATTAACGTGTTAAGTGCGGGTGTATCTTTTTATTAAAAAAAAAAAAAAAATAAACAAATAAAAATGACAACAAAATCTTGCAATTTGTATCTTCTTGTATTACTGCAACTCAGCTACTTGCTATTTCTAAGCGAAAATAAAATAACAGCAGCAACAGCACAGCGTACAGATACAATTTGCAATATTATACGCAGCAGCGGCTATCCGTGTCAGATACATCAGCTACAAACAGCCGACGGCTATCAGCTTACGCTGCATCGTATACCACCACCGACTGCGACGCCTACGCTTGGCAATTGTAGACGTTTGCCATTTTTACTAATGCACGGCTTACTTGGTTCAGCGGCAGATTTTATTGTCGCCGGACGTAATCGTGCGCTTGCTTTTTTTGCTAAACGAGAACTGTTACGATGTTTGGCTACCGAATGCGCGTGGTACTACACATTCACGTAATCATCGCTTTTTAAATACAAGCAGCGCTGCTTTTTGGAATTTTAGTTGGCATGAGATCGGCCTATATGATCTAGCGGCAAGCGTTGATTATATTGTAGCAAGCACAGCGCAACAACAGTTACACTATGTGGGACACTCACAGGGTACAACAGTATTTTTGGTATTACTTGCAATGCGTCCCGAGTATAATGTACGCTTTGCGACGGCAGCATTAATGACACCCGTTGCCTTTTTTTAAAAAATATACGCAGTAGACCGCTACGTTTGTTGGCCAATGATGGGCGCGCATTAACGGTAAGTGTGTGAGTGAGTGGCACACCCATTTGTACTCATTGGCACCCATGAGTACTTTTTTTTTTTTTTTGTTAGTTTAGTTTAGTTTTAGTTTTTTGTTTAGTTATGCTCTCATAGAAATAATTGTAAAACGTTTGGCCAAATAGCTGCTACTAAATCAACTGGGATTACATGAGCTACTGCCCTCAACCGTGCTCAACCAGGTGGGCGGACGTTATTTTTGTAGCAGTGTACTACCTTTTGCAACACTCTGTCGTCTCTTTGCATCGCTCTATGTTGGTTTCAGTGACTATCCTTTGGATCGTGTGAGTATAATATGACTATAATTTACAACTCGAAAAACAAAGCAGCAGTAGCAGCAGCAATAACTGAAGTTGAAGCAGCAGCAGCAGCAGTTGTAGTAGTCGAGCAGCATTTGCGAAAAATGTTACAAAAAAACTTTTTTTTTATTATACTCCTGAGTGGTGGTGTGCGTTTTGGAAGGGAATAGAATTCTAGAACTTTTTTCTATACTTGAACTCGGCAATAAAAGTTATTTAAATTTGCATTTAATGCGTTACAAAGCAGCAGCAGCACTAGCAGCCGCAGTGGCAGCCATGTTGCTTGCTTCTTTGCTGGCGCGCAGAGTAAAACTATTATTGAAATTTTTTTTCGGGGGTTATAACTTTTATATCTATTTTTCTTTGTGGCTTTGGGTTTTTGTAACGATTTAGTATCTGTCAAAAAGTTTAACTGCCTCAAGATATATGCGCAAATATTGTTAAAGTCGAGTTTAAAATTGTATTGTTGCATAGTATTCTTATTGGACAAGTTTCTTTTTGCTTATCGGCTCGCTTAACTCTTGCAAAACTATGCAAAAGTAACTTGCTATATTTTTTATGTTAAACACAAACGAACAATTTAAACTCAAAACTAAACTACTCAATTGCAGCTAGTCAGACGGACGGACGGACGTGTGTACATACAAATAGTCTTTGGCAAATAAATATAAACAAAGTCAACAGAGAAACATAGTCTACCTTAAGGCGCACACAGTACATTTTAGTAAGATACACAGTTACGTATGTATTTGAGTAAAACGCACAAATTGTTCTGACACTTTCCTCTCTCTCTGTGTTCTATGTAAATACTACGAAATCAGTTTGCTGTAAGCAGCATTGAAGTTATCGCCATCATTGAATGGAGTTGACTTGAGCTAAGTTACACTTCCGGGTTTCTTTTTTTTTTTGTTTTTTTTTTTTTTTGTGTGTCTTTATTTGCACATGAAAAAATAGCTACAGGCTCAAAAAGTCGCCACAAAAAGCAATAGAAAAAGCAAATAAAAGTGAAATATACACATTTGCTACTTCAATAAAAAGAAAAATAAAGAGAAAAAACTTAGATTTATAAATGCATGACATATTTTTGGCACAATGTGACGTATACGTAATGTACTAATTCAAACAAAGTGATTGCTACAAGCTAAACATAAACAAGGAAAAAAATTGACGTCGTTGATGTCGAAGCTTCGATACACGTCACACGTGTTGGCAAAAAGAGTGATTTTTGAGTCGAAGTGTGACTAGCGACTCGAAAATCGCAGTGACACCAAACAGTGACTAAATCACAGTTCGCGAAAAATCAATCAGAAAATAATGAAAGGGTTCACTGCTTGCGAAGAGTGATACACAAAATCGCCGCTGACTAAATTGTTGCGCGTCATCAACAAAACAAATAAACACAGCTTTTTTGAAAAAAAAAAAATGTCACAATTCGCTGTGTTTTTTATTCATATTTCTGTAGCAATTATGCTTTTGCCATTCAATCGTTTCAATACATCGCGATCTCAGTGAATTGCAAATTTTAAAAAATCAAGTGACTGGCTAATGTTTAAACGAAATTGTACGGGTTCGGTGTATCGGAGAAATGTTATAAAAGCACTTATCACAAATCACTTATCACAAATGTACAGTTTCACTGCGATACACAAAATTTCGATTTTTAAATCACAGTGAAAAAATCACCGAAAGTGTTTTTTTTTCAACACTATTTTCTTGAATGAATATTTGCATTCGACTTTTATAGACAGTCGGACAGAGAGACGGACTTGGCAAGATCGAGTCGTTTTGTCGTGTTGTTCAAAAATTTATATACTTTAGCGGGTCTACGATGTCTTCTTTATTGCATTACAAACTCTTCTAAAAGCTGAATACACCCGTTTGTAATATGTGTAATGAGCATAAAAACTGAGTTGATACACAAGCAAGGGACCATAGCGATGTTTATACCAAAACTCATAGGGTAACGTAAAGAACATGGTGACCCATTCAGACTCTTTGAGAAATCTAAAAATATCTTTGTCCGAAGTTTATATCATTTGAACTCATTTATCTGCAGATAGGAAACGTTCGTTATTGGTGAAATAAGCGGCACTAAATAGTTGATCCCGATCCCGTCCATTCCAATGTATAATTTTTGACAAAGATTTTTTGTGCTCCGTTTCATCAAAACTGTCTCTTGAGGCCCGGCATTTTTATACCCTGTACCCAAAGGGTAAAAGGGTATATTAAGTTTGTGCGAATGTATGTAACAGACAGAAGGAGGCAAGATAGACCCTATAAAGTATATATATTCTTGATCAGCATTGGAAGGGGAGTCGACCTAGCTTTGTCTGTCTGTCCGTCCGTCCTTCCGTCTGTCAGTCTGTCCGTCTGTCCGTCCGTCCTTCCGTCTGTCCGTCCGTCCGTCCGTCCGTCTGTCATGCTGTCTGCCGTATGAAAACGATTATTTCGGAGACTATAAGAGGTAGAGCTTTCAAAATCGAAACTTAGACTCTTCTAGGCCGTCAAGTGTGCACTTACAAACGGTTTTTCTCTAGACCCATTTTAAGGGGTACCACCCATACAAATGTACCCCAAAATTTTGGGTTTTTGCATAAAAACGTCATTGTTTTTTATTCTAGGAAGTTAAAATTTAGTAAAAATTATGACTATGATAGTCCCAATAAAATATCCCAATATGGATAGGACCAACAAAATTTTAGGTATAGCCCTCATACAAATTTACCCCAAAATTTTGGGTTTTTACATAAAAACGTCATTGTTTTTTATTCTAGAAAATTTGAATTTAGTATAAATTATGTCTATGATAGTCCCAATAAAATATCTAAATATGGGTAGGACCAACAAAATTTTAGGTATAGCCCTCATACAAATTTACCCCAAAATTTTGGGTTTTTACATAAAAACGTCATTGTTTTTTATTCTAGAAAATTTGAATTTAGTATAAATTATGTCTATGATAGTCCCAATAAAATATCTAAATATGGGTAGGACCAACAAAATTTTAGGTATAGCCCCCATACAAATTTACCCCAAAATATTGGGTTTTTACATAAAAACAACATTGTTTTTTATTCTAGAAAATTTAAATTTAGTATAAATTATGTCTATGATAGTCCCAATGAAACAGACCAATATGGGTAGGCCCAACAAAATTTTAGGTATAAACCCAATCAAAGATATACCCGATTTTTAAAGTTTTTCTATGAAAATCCAATTCAATGATGTATGGTAGTAAAATACAACCTAACTTAAGGTACATATAGATTGGGTACAGGGTATCTTGCAGTCGAGCATACTCGACTTCAGCGTTCTTTCTTGTATTATGTATAGATCAATAATAACCACTATCAAACTTTTTTAAGAACAGTATAGAAGCGTCCAATATGAAATATTTTTTTTTTCCATTCCGATTCAAAGGGTCAGCCTCCATACAAGCCTTACACAAATTTTTTTGAATTTTCATTCGAAAACTTTCTTACTATATAAACTATTGGTTTAGATTAGTTGGCGCGCGATATATCGCCATGTATCGTCATGTTTTAATTTGTATCTCCGAAACCATTGGGGATCCCAAGATGAAGCTTATAGGACATGTAAACCATATTTACCCCAACATTTTACAAAAAAAAGTTAATTTTTTTAAATACCACATTATTGCTAATTTTCAAAATATTTAAAAATTTTTTTGAGGAGTTGTTAAAATGAACTCACAAAAATATAGCCAAATCCCAACTTGTCATGAAAATTAGTGTAATGAGTTGACATGGAATCTCCACCCTTTCATAATCTAAACAAAATATTCCAGTCCAAATTTTGAACTTTTAAACCAGAAATTTATGTTTGTGTTTATTTTCGAGAATGTCAGAAATGTTCCGTTCCGTTCAGTTCATCAATTTTAAAGATTCCATTCTGAGATCACAGCACCACAGCAGTTTTTTGGTTCTGTCAAATCCATTGACCAAATTACATCATTCTTCGATATCCTTTTGACTAACATTATTTTCGCAAAGGATTTTCCTGCAGAATCATATCATAGCCTCTAATAGGAATGTATTCCGATAATGGTAAAGCATTATTACTCTCATAAGTAGGGTTCACTTTACGCTTGCTGCTTGGGTTTTTAGTTAAGTTTACCATGAAATGGAATAATTCTATAAATATGATTACCCCAATAAACCCAAAAGAAATAGTAAAACGAAAAAAAAAAAAATTACCACACTTAAATCAAACAAATCACAAAAGGCACTTTGATTGCCTTACGTACTACTACGCTGCTATGCCGTAACTTGCACCCAAATACTGGCGTTGCTGCTGCTGCTCATAAAAATGTCAACAGCTTAGAAGATACGTTACAGCTGAGCAGGAGCACGACAAAGCGTCGAATAAACAGCAAATAAACTTTAATTTTATGTGTGTCGAGTGGCAAATAAAAAATATTTCAAGCGCAAAAACAACAACAGAAAAAAAGAAAAAAAGGTCACTTTACCTAAAACGTCAAGGTGCGAGCACACACTCAACCAACTCCAACATCGCCGCGGTTTATGCACAAAAAGCTAAATGTCACTTGAAGGCAGGCAACTAGAACTTTTTGCCTATACGTTTGTTTGTTTGTTAGTTTGTTTGCACTTCCGTGTAGCCTTTATCCGTAAACGGAAAATACACATTTGGTGTGCATATGCTTGCTGAACCTTTCTTAACGTTTATGTTTCCTTAAATAACACCTCTAAGCCGTAAAAGGCTTAAAAAGCCAACAAAAAAAAATATGTTAAAGCTGCTTCAAGTGTTTTTAAGTGTTTCAGTATTTGTATTTTTTTGATAATTTTGCACTACTTTTGCAGAATGTACTACGCCGCGTTTTAGAGACTACGCCTGCAGGTATCTCACGTAAGCAGCTGCAACATTTTGGACAATTAATCAATTCAGGTTTCATCTATGCTTTTATACAATTTAAGAAACGTATTCATTGAATTTTGTTTTAGGTAAATTTGCACAATACGATTATAAAACGGAGTCCACAAACTTGGCCTATTATGGACGCATAACGCCACCGGAATATAATCTACGTAATGTACGTGTACCACTGCAGTTATACTACGGCGAACGCGATGCACTTGTAACGCAGCGTGTAGGTAAACATGTAAATTATTTATATTATGTATTGCTAAGTTTCTTTTTTTTTTTTTTTTTGAAGGATGTGCAAAGTCTTTTGCGTGAATTAAGCCAAACGCGTTGGTCACTTTATAGAATAGTTGGCTACAATCATGTTGATATGCTTTATGCCACTACAGCGCGTGAATTTGTCTATACGCGTATCATTGCGGAAGCTAATAGATACAGCAGCACATAAATTCTATAAATAAAGAAGAAACATTTTAGTAATTAAGAAAAGAAAATTAAAAATATATATTTTTGTTAAAATTTACTTTAAATGTTTTTCTTTTTTATTTATTATTCATTTAGCATATATATTTTTGTTTTCTTTTTTTTTTTTATTTAATCTTTAAGGGAGTGACAGACATTGCAGGTGGGTCGCAAAAATGATACTAAGAAAAAATTGTAACTAAAACCAACCAACGCGAAATTGCTGCAAGCATTTAGCTAAGCTCAAAACCAACGCCGGATTGTATTGCATAAAGCAATTTATCACGCATCTGATCGACCGTTTTAAAGGGCGGAAGTTTTAAAAGATTAGTGCAAGTACTCGCCGTTGGCAGACGCTCCATATCGCCGGCATTTTGTATAAAGAATGGTGGATCCAAATCCTGTAAATAATAATTTTATTAATAATTTTGTTTTTGGATCTTCACTTATATAATTTTTATTACCTTAAAACCCAGCAATGGCGGACGCGAACAGCTTGTGACAAATTTAAGCAATTGACGCCGCTGTAAATCATCGAAACCACGTAATGCCTCCCAGAATGCCACAATTGACGGATGCTCCGGGCTATATTCGCCGCCGTATTTACAATGTTGTTTTAGATCTTCTAAATCAATTGGTATTTCGGCACCTGATATGAGTATTTGTAGCTCTTTATTGCTGAACATGTACAACCATTCAACGGGCAGCACATTGGACAAACCCTTACGAAATGCAATACAATGTCTACGTATCTGCACATTTAATTTATAATCGGCCATCAATTGCAGATATTCGATGCGATTTGAATTGGTTACCGGTATACTTTGTCCTTGTGGCTTTAGCTCTAAAACTTGTGTTTGGCCCAAAGAGCTACTTGCAACCGTAAAATCTAAATTAAGCTCACTCACATCACCTTCATAGTCTTTTAGATAGAGTAAATTTTTGTACAACTCAGGATCGAGTGATGCCAATTGATGTATATCTACATCGGCATATTTGCCCGCTAATTTTGTCAAAAAGAATTCAGCAAGCGGCAATTCTACAAGTAAATTCTCATATATCGCTTTACCGAGTATGCGTCCTATGAAATAGTAATGTTTCTCATAATCGGAAAACAAGTCAGCTACATTAGGATTTGGATACAGTTTGTTGTCAGTTGTAACCCTGAAAAATAGCAGAGGCATTAATTAAATGTAATATTTATATAATAATATTTTAAGATTTAAATATTTACATGAAGAAACCACGATTTGGATCGAATGCAGTTTTTATAAGCTCCGAAAGAAATTCACGAAATACGCCACCACCGTCAATGCCGGCTTCATCTAAGCCCAATGATGAAACAAATTGCACACGAAATTTAAGACGTAAATCCGGCTCTGTAATAAATAGAAAAATATTAAAAAGTAAGAATAAAATAGTTAAATCTATAAGGCATACCATTCTCCGGTCTCAATTTATCGTAAGCATCCTCGTACAAATGTGAACGACGCACAGTTAACATAATCGAAGGTCCTTGTAGAAACGCTTGCAAATCGCCTTGTATACGCATTTTATCCGCTGCAACAAGTCCCTGCAGTATGCCAACACGTTTACTGAATGCCACCACAAATGGTATCTCACGTAATATTGTTATTGAACGTATCTGTTTGGTAGACATTGGTGGACCACTTTCGAAATCTTCACGCGTAAAATCACGTATTGGTTGAAATGGACGTATACCACGTAGACGACTACTGCGTGTTAGCGGTAGATCTGTTGGTCTATCTAAGGGTAAATCTAAACGACTTACAGTCCAATGATCATCCGGACAAAAGCCTAAACGTAAATCACGCGTATGCACTTGATTCAGCACAAAGACTACAACTTTTAGCAAATTAGCCCAAATTTGTTTTTGTTGACGCATTTTCTTATCATCCGAATCAGTGTGTCCTAATACAAAACGATAATGTTGCGTCAAACTGGAACGTGTTTCCGGAAATGCCAGCTCAACCAAACCAAGTGAGATTTCCTTAAGCGTTTTCGATAATTGCACAATTTCGGCTATTGAGAATGGCATTAGACGCACATGATTTGGTGCATGCGTTTGCTGTGCATTGGCTAATATTAGATTATCCTCACAAAACTCAACATCGTGTAGCGTTGGCAAAAGACGTCCAAAGAGCATGCAGAATGTTGCCAGCAGTGGTATTGTTTGTTCAATGCCATTTTGTTTGGCTGTATTTGAAAGGAAAATATTTTAATAACTATTTTTTTCTATTAGGTTTAAAAAAAACTTACGCACTACACCCTTGGATATGAGTAAAAGCGGCGCAGAGAAGCCTAGTTGCGTTGACTGTGCAGCGAGTGTAAACCAAACAGCGCGTATGAATTTCGGCAGAAAAGCCAAAGTATACAAAAGTCTGTAATAAAGAAAAATCAATTTAACAAGATTGTTTAGGCTAAGAAATTAACTACTTACTTGTATTCGAATATGGCCAATTTATTGTAAATCATTAAATTGTGACAGATTTCGCAGAGTGCATGCAGCAGCGCTTCGTTGTTTAGATTAGCCTCCAACTGTTGCACTATCAAATGCACACGCGTTGATTCATTGAGCAACACAATTGATTCAATGAGCGTATCACGCTCCTGATTTGTCAGACTAGTCTGTGTCTGTGCTGTACCACCATGTTGCGTGCTGCCTGACTCCATATCATAATCCACAGCATGCTGCTGCTCAATCACATCATCATCGTCATCATCATCCGTTTCATCGGATTCATCTGTATTATGCTGCGCTGTTACACGCAAACGCAATATTGACTTTGGCAGCTGCAATATACGCGGTGTTATCTCTGCTATAATTTGTACGTACATGTCAAGCAGTGACGCTGTTTCTAGTGTTTCTAATTGTTTGCGATCCAATATAAGTAACGCATTCAGCAAATATGAAGTAAACAATGATTTACGCTCTTCAAACAACTCGTTGCGTGTTTTCTGCTTGCTGCGACCATTTGCTGCTGCCGCCGTAATTGTATTAAATTGTGTACCATGCTGTGCTGTGCTACTACTGCCAACGCCGACGCTATTGGCATCCTGTTGCATTTTTTCTATTGTATTTGACTTTTTGATTAAGTGCCTGATATATCGATCTGATCAACAGATCAAATGGAAATTCTACACACTCCGCTAAACATGGTATCACAAAATAACGTATCGGTTCACTATGCGCCAACGCTAATATGTCCACGGCAAATTTACGACATATTTTGCCTGCTTGTTCGCTGCTTCCCTTCAATTCACAACGTTTGGCCACTGCAAGTGGACGTTGTAATAATTGCAACAAAGCATCCGCCAGCGGACTGGGTGCATGTGTCGTTTCACCATCTAAAGGCGGACATTTCTCTTCGAATAAGCGACGCAAACGTAGAAAGTAATTACGTTCGATTAAATAATTAAAAATACGATCAAAGTATTTGTGTAATAGTTCTTCAGCCTCAACAAAGCGTTCCACGGATGTAACCGTTGTAAATGTTTCTAGCATGCGCAGCGGTATAGCTTGCGCTGTGTGCGGCACTGCGAGCTGCATCAAGCAGAGATCGAGCAGTTTACACAAACGCAGCAGCCAGACCATTTCACGCGCAGAATTTTGCAGTAAGCGTGCAGGTCCACGCAGTATGTGTTGGCAAACATCAATCTAGAATTGAAATAGTTGAAAAATTTTTAAATTTAAAATTACAAGTGGCGCACAGCACATACCAAACGTTCGCCATCCTTTGGCTCTTTAAGATTATAGAAAAAATTAATGCGTCTCAGCAGATATGCTAAATTATCATCTTCGACAATTTTATCGCGTTGCGTATGCAGCAGAAATTCATCGAATGCTTCACGTTCCAAACGCTTCCGTCGTTGTCTATGGATGAATGAGCGTGCGTATGACTGCATTACAATAGCACCATTTGTCTTTTGTCGCAGCTCATTACGTTTCTGGCGTTCTAGCTGCGCTTTACGTATCACAGTTTCACGGTCGCAGGTCTGCGATGCCCCGCCCAGACTTTGGATCGGACGGCGTCGATATTCGCCATCGAAACCAAACATGTTCAACACTTCTGTTATACGCACCGCACGCACTCCAACACGTCACGAAACCCTGCCAGTAAAAGAAAAAACCCACGCAGCAGCAGCAGCAAATTGCTGGTATTCGACGTAGTACAAAGTTTTTTCTCCCTTTTTGTATATTTTTTTTTTTTTGCTTTCAATTCTGTTTTCACTTTAAATCTTTAGCGCATTATTTTCTTTTTGTCTTTGTTCTTCTGTTTCTTCTTCTTTATTTTGTTACAATGATTTTGTTTTTTAACATTAAAACACTATACAGCTTAATTTATTTATTTTCTTTTGTTTTTCATTACATTAAATTGTTAAAAATTTACAAAAAAAAAATAATTCTCACTTTATTTCACGGAAAGGTAAAATTTTCATATGAAAATGACAAACAATTTTTTTTTTTGACATTTGCTCAAATCAAAACAGCTGTTTCTCATTTTTAGAGATGTGCACAAATGCGTGTCACGCACAATAGTAAATAAACAAGAAAAAATTTCAAAATAAAAGAAATTAAAAAGATAAATTAAATTATTTTAAACTTTTAAGCTTTCATAATATTTTTATAAATATGCTGACAGATTTGCATGCATTTTTAAAATCTAAAATAAACATTTTTATTCAAAATTTTTCTAAAAATCAATGAGTTGCAGCACGAACAAAATATTTTGACGCTCTAATGCATATCTCCATATACGCTGCTTTAATAAATACTCAAAAATGTTGCTCTTATCTGTCATAACAAATGATTTTACATGATTTTTACGAAAGCTGAACACCTTTGACGTGCCAACGTTTCCTGACACTAGGCCGCTAACTGCCACATACGCTGATGACATAGCTAGCGACATCTCTTCTCAAACTGCCACTGTTATCCGTCAGATGCAGCTGGATACGCTTAACTCCTGGCTAAAAATATGAAATATAATGGTTAACCCGGAGAAATCTACGCAAACAACATTTTCTCTAGGAAGAGGAGGTTGCCCCGGTTCAGCTGGAGTGTTTACGTATCCCAAATAGTGACACTATCAAGCATCTGGGTCTGGAGCTCGAAAGAAGGTTGGCATGAAGTCATCGAATCAATAAGAAAAACCAATTGAATGTTGGGTTGAAAAAGTACCTATGGCTTCTGGGAAAACGATCCAACCTGAGCTCAAGCTTCTTATACATATATAAGATCATATTAAAGCCCATTTGGACATGTGGGATGTTAATCTGGGGCATTGCCACCCATGGCATAGCAAAGCATAGCATGTTCCAAACAAATAAGGAAATGCACAGTGAACTCGGAGTCACTTGGGTTCACTCGGAGATCCCCAGCATTGCAAATGACTACCTGGAGAGACTGGATAGGCACACCATTCCCTTGCCATAAACCTGTTGGACAACAGCGCTGTTACCCACCGCCTTCGTAGAGACCACCCGATGGATCTGCACCACCGTATAAGATGAACAACTCCCCAAACCCAACCAACCCCGTTGATGGAAGATTTGTATGAAGGCCAAATGCTTTAGTAATCCCACCTCAACCATGTGTCATTTTAAAATCCTAGGTTACTATTAGAAGTGTTTTTACCAGTTTTAAACAAATCGTTACATAAATAAGTAATTTTTCATATAAAATCTCAAAATTTTACGAAATTTTTGTATGAAAGCTATATGCTATCGTATTCCCTCCTCAACCGCGGGTCATTTTCTGAACATGGGTTGTCATTAGAAGTGTTTTTACTTTATTTGACATAAATCGCTTCATAAAAAAATCATTTTTCATTAAAGAAACTAAAAAATTTGTATGGAGGCTAAGCCTAAGAATGGGCGTGGCACCTTGGTTTTAACACTTAGGGCTGAAAAAATATTATGTTTCGACTTTGAGTTCAATATCTTTAAAACTGAATGAAACATGTAATTACAGACAGACTTATCTCGTTGAGCTGATCAAGGGTATTTATACTTTATGGGGTCTACGGTGTCTCCTTTAAGTTTGCATTACAAACTTTCTGACAAACAAATTTTCTTGGAATTATCTTAGACATAATTTACACTTAATTTAGAGCTACTAGCTTAAGAAACCAAGAAGATTTATGGTAGGATTCTCTTAAATGGGGATAGGGAAAAACGATATATCGCAAGAATAGTTTTTATTTTTATTAAATTTTCATATCGAGACATACTTTTCAATTTAAAAAAAACAGGCAACCTACTTAAAAAATTATAGCATCTGATATTAAGTTGATAAAATGTGGTGTTACATAAAATATGTCTTTGTGTTGGTTTCAAAACGCTCATTTGTCATACATTTAAATGATGAATATAATTCACAAATAGTTTAAACTATATAAAAATAACAAAAGTACCTATAGTATATATTATATTTTTTAAATACTGTTTTAGCTAATTTTGTGAATTATATTTGTTATATCGTAAAAGATTTGAAACCAAACAAAAGAGATTTTGTGTGACAACACTGAATAGCAGCGTGGTTCTACTAGAATTGCGTTTGGGATTTTAATTTCTTACGGATATTTTTTTTAAACAGAGTTTGTCATTTAGTAACATTAAAATTGGTTGAATCTATTAATCTTAAAATTGCAATTCTAGTAAAGCCAACCTAAAAAAATTTTTTGAGCACTTTTTCTATTCAGGCACCTCATTTGCTGCCTGCTGCGACGACGGATCGATGAGATCGAATAGTGCACGTGGCACATCCATAGTTTGATCATCTATAAGTACAATATCAAACGCATTCATATACTTGTCAAGATTCTCCTCCACCTGCATTAAAAATTAATGAAAAATTAGAAAAGCGTTTAAAAGTAAAATTCCAAAAATATGCTCACATGATCAAAGAGAAAACCAATTTTAATAACATGCGACGATGCGGGTACACCATTTGCCATTTCTGCATCGCCCAACGAATCACCCATAAGTATTATATGATCACGTGAATGCACCAAATCATAATATTCATGTCCCTGAAGCACCGTTTCGTTTTTATTGAAAGTGTGTATCATTGGCTCCTGAAAGCCGTTGAGCAAACCATTCTTATATTGTAGAAAATTCGAGACAACTTTAACATTTGAATATAAAACATTAGCCTGACGCAGTATGGAAACTACAGAGTCTCCAAGTCCCGCAGAAAATACCAAAACTGGTATATTTAGACGATTCAACGATATGAAAAGCGAATCGGTGTGATCACGCAAAGCATTTTTATATTTGCCTGCAATCGTATCGATTTCGCTTTGATCGAAAGGAAAGCCACTAAAAGAAAAAATAGAATAGAAATTGTAAATAAATAAATAACCTAGATAAGCATTACCAAAAATAAAAAGAACTTTATCTAAAGTTTCAAAACAAAGCAGCGATCGAAGATTATAAAAAATATATGAGCAGTACACTGTATCTAAACCGTATACGTATGCTATTAAATTACATTTACACTCACACAGTCAATGCTCCAGATTGTGTCCACCACTCAATCATGTACTTGACCTTCTCCTCCTTCGACATATGCGGATCAATTTCAATCGGACGATATTTTTTATATAATTTTGTCGTTTCCGTCACAAAGTGCGGTGGCAACGATTTACACGTATTGAATATACCAAAGCTTGATAGTACAGCGTTACCATCGGGCGTACGTGTACGTGTCAGCGTATAATCAAAATCGGTAACCAATTGCATACGCTCCGGACCGCCGGCAACGAATTCATTAATTATGCGTTCCACATGTTGCGGATCACGCATGCGACAATGCGCCTGAGTCAATTGTTTTATATCCTGCAAACGTATGCTGCTACGCTGCTGCTTTTGCTGCTGCTGTTCTGCATCACAACCCATAACGACGACGCTGTTTCCTCCTCTTAGCCAACGCAAAAAGTAAGCACGTAAGGTATTTGGCGTCAGTTTTAATGCTTTTCCGTACGAGACAACTGCACAGTAAAAAGATTAGAATAAATTTACAATGAATTAAATTATTACAAAGCTTTACAACCACTTTTTTTGTTTATATTGACCTTGGCTTTGCTTATCAGTTTTGCAAAAACAAAATAAAGCAAACTAACAAAATTTTTTTAGTTCCTTTTTGTCTGGGCAAGAAAAACAACAACAAATAGCAAAACAGCTGATTTTCTTCACTGTTGCTGCTACTCTGCCACGCTGTGAAACAATTTGCGTTTCAATGCATAAATGAAACGTTTGAAAAATGAAACACAATATTGTTGTTGTTGTTTTTTTTTTTTACATTCAATAATACATTTATTTATTCATTTATTTTTATGTTTATGAAAAAACTTTAACAAAAGCGCATAAAAATGAAATAATAATTAGATTATTTAAAAATAAAATACTTTAAATTCAATATGAATAGTTTTACACTTTACACTTAAAAATTAGAATACACAACAGTGCCATTTTTAAGTATGGCAACTAACTATTTACTTAAAGTAAGAATTAAACTTAAGAAAATATTACAGTTCCTGCACGGAATATATAAAATTTGATTTTTTTTGTTTTTCTTTTTCAAGCTTACAAACTAATTATTTATGCCATTTAGAGTAGAAAAAAAAAAAACAATTTAATCTTCGATTAAAATTGTATCGTTTGCATCAATGTGACGGCCTTTTTCCAACGCCGGAGATGCTGCTGCCTTTTTGTTGTCTTCTGTATTTGAGTTTGCAACGCTCTGGAAAAGAGTTAAAATAAATATTTTTACATTCAACAAATTTTCGTACGCAACTTACATTGTTCGATTTTTTAACAACAAATTTCCATAGCGCAGGCAATTTATCTTTGTGTGTATCGGATTTGGAGAGATGCCTGCAAGAAAAGAAAATAAGAGATTTTAAAAAGATATAAAAAAAAAAAAGATACTAAATATATTATTAGATGAACGCGGGAAAACTGATCCCAAGGGAAAATGACGTGATCAGGAGAGTGCCGTAAAATTGGCGTACGAGAACAAGAAAACCAGCAGTCAAGATACCGAACCAATCTTATGTACCCCAAGTTAAATCCAACAAGTAACATACATTATTGCATTGTATTTTCATACAAAAACTTAAAAAAACGATGAATTGTTGGGGCAACCTATTTTTTGTTTTTGTTTTGGTTCCACCCATTATGGGATGACAGAATACGAACATAGCTATTTCGACTCAGTTTTTAAATACTGATCAAAGATTTATGTATCAGGATTGTAAAACAAAACTTTCTGGTTGGTATCAAAACTCTTCTAAAATTCAACGAAATAATAAATAGAATTCACAATCAGTTTTAACATTATTTTAAAGAAAAACAAAATATAATAATTATGAATTATATATTTCATTGAATTTTAGAGGAGATTTGAAACCAATCAAAAGAGATTTTGTGCGACATCCCTGCATATACTTTCTGGTTTCTGTCATGCCACGTCATATACACAATTACAGATTATAAAAATGTAGCACTACTTACTGGTTAAGAAAAGCATTAACATTGTTCATGCCCTTCATGCGCAGTATGCCCTCTCCCGGTACTCTGATGACATATTCATTATCGTTGGTTTTTGCCTCAAACATTGGTAAACTCTGCGCAAAAATATAACCATTCTGGAAAGAGGCGCTAGTAGACTTCTTAGCAGCACCCTGTTGCTTTTGCATTGCCGGTATAACCATAGTAGCAGGTTTTGTTGCCTGTGCTGTTGCTGCAGTGGCTACTCCTGTTGACTGTAAAACCTTTACAGGCGGACATGTGTAGTATTCACTACCTTTACAAGCTGCTGCTGCTCCTTTTGTGCAACGTTTTTATTAGAATTGATATATGGCAACGGAATAGCTACATTTGAATTGATTTGTTGTGGTGCAACGGGTAAAATTCTTAATTTTATCGGTGATGCTGCTACAGCTACAGTGGTAGTAGTCGTAGTCGTAGTAGTAGCATTAGCAATTGGCAACGGACCAGCAGCAGCCGCAGCAGCAGCGGTTCTTTTTCTGTTATTCGTTGTTTGTGGTGCCACGGGTAAAGGTCGTACTTTCATCGGAGCAGCATTTGCTGCATTGCTTGTACCTGGTAGCGTGCTGTTAGCGGCAGCGTTAACAATTGCAGTTGGTTTCATTTGAACTGGTAATGACTGACGTCGTTTTTGTTGTGCTTCTATGCTAGCAACTGTTGCTGTTACTGCTCCATTATTTGATGTTGTTTTTGTTGCAGTTGGCTTCGCAATAGTAGTAGTAGTGGTAGTAGTAGTAGATGCAGCAGTTTTGTTTTTATTTGCCATACTCTGCTGCTTTGCTAACAATTTTTGTTTATTTTTATATGCAATCCAATTTCCTTGGAATGCCTCCAATATATCCATTGTTGAGTTCAGGTTGATTGGTTTAGTTGCAGTTGCTGCTGCTGAACTTGTTGCTGTGCTTGTTGCTGCTTTAACCTCACCCGTTGCAGTACGTTTATAACTGTAAAGAACCGATTGATTGCCACCTACATTAGCGACAGCGACATTCGGTGCAACATTTTGTTGAGACGCACTTTTATTATTTGTTGCAATTTTCGCAGAAGTTGTGGTTGTTGTTTGTGATGTTTGCACTGCAGCTGCAGCAGTTGAAGTCGTAGAACCTGTGCCATCATTTATGCGTGTTATTGTGGTACAGCCAACAGTTGTCTTTTCCAAATCCGCCGTTTTTACATTACGCCCACCACTTGTATTAACCGAAATACGATTTAGTTTTCCAGGCTGCTGTGCAGCAGCATCGGTGGTTTGCTCTTCAAATGTAGCTGGCTCTGTGGTGGGCGTCATTCTTACTTGTGGCGTTAAATATGTAGTTTGCGCGCTGCTGCCAGTAGCAAGCTCATCATTTTCACTCGATCTAGCTGTTGTTGAAATAAGTAAGTGAGGCGATAGATTTCTTGGTATTACAAATGAATTGTTACCCTGTTGTTGTTCCTCAATGTTGTTGCCGATTAATGGCACAAATCCTCCAGCAGCAGTAGCAGCAGCAGCCTGTTGTGCATTTGAGTTTGACTCTTGTGCATGTGAGCTTGACCTTATACGCTGCCGCGGCGCATTTGGATTGGTTACAATTGTGAGCAATGTTGGCTTAATGCCATTTTTATTACTATGCAGCATTGGTAATATTTGTATGCGATTATTTTGCGCTGTTTGTATGCTAAAATTTAAACGTTGTTGCGTTCCTGTTGCTGCGTTATGTTGTGTATCTGTTGCATCGATTTTAGCTTTTTTTCAGGTGGTGGGCTTACTGTTGCTGCAGTTGCTGCTGTTGCTTTTGGCTCAACTGCGCAGACGCTATTTTGTGCAGCAACGTCTTCAATAATCATACAATCATCATCATCAGAATCGTCATAAGCAACTTCAGTCGTCGTCGTCGTGTTTGCTGCATTTCTTCTTCTTCGTTCTGTAGCTCCTCCTCCGCTTCATCAGCTGTTGCCTCATCAGCTGTTACTTCAGCAATTGTTTCCATATCGAAGCGTATCTGTCCATTTGTATGCCAAACATAAAATGCTTTTGTACGTTCTTCCGGTTTGATTTGTATATTATGCTCCTTTTGATAGACTTCACGTAACATCATATTACCATCAACGCTTTGCAGCAGCACCAGCAGCGGTGGCGCCATTGTTAGACTTAAAGGACCAAAATAGATTTTATTCGGTGAATTTGGCGTGACGAATGCATCGTACGGTGCATTCTGGAAAAATTGTAGCTTAACAAGTTTATTACGTTCACGTGACACCTTCAGCACATTCTGTATGCGATCGAGTGTTATCATATCTTTAAATGTTGGCAAAAATATATGCGAAAAATCGGCATACAAATCTAAAACAAGCCAACGATGATCTGTATTGCGCTTTTCCGGTAGCATTAATTCATCGGTATCGGCTTTTGTCACAGGTCGAAATTCAATATTACTTTTTATCATTGACGGCAGCGCTGATTCATCCGTTGCGGTTGCATCGTTGGCAACTTGTTGCTGTTGCTTGCGCAAAATGTTTTTTCTAATTTGATTTGTTGTCAGCAAATGATTTGTTTTACGCTGCAATTTACGCTGCTGCTCTGTTGGTGTTGGTGATGGCTGCTGCTTGAAGTTACTGGCGCTATTGTTGTTGCTATTGGTGCCAGCGGTGGCATTGCTACTGGTATTGCTGTTGCTGCTGTTTCTAGCGCAGCATTACCATTTCTCTTTGCTACACGCCTATTTTGATCCTTCAGTCGCTGCTTTACAAGCAAAGAACAAAGCGTATTTATTTTCGTTGTTAATATTGGATGCGTTTGTGGTGTTGGCTTTGTGCATGCATTACCCGCTTTGTGCAGCAGAAAACCTTTAACTAACCAAAAATGTTTACGTCCTTGCATTACCACGGCAAGACGCTCCGTAAATTCACAACGTACACGTTGCACTAAGATTTTTGCTAAAAATTGTTGCTTCTCTGCCGGCACTGCTGTTATATTAACAATACCAATTGCGCCAAAGATGATGGGCATTAAATTGCTTAGCGTTGCTACGAGAAAACTAAAATTACGCATTTTAACATCCCAAATATAAACGTATGAGCTCTCGTATGCTGCCAGAAAGTTAGTCCAACGTATTATGCACAAGATTTCCTCATTCGGTTGCGGTATTACTTTGCTATCACGTTGCAGCGCCAAATCAATGTCTTGCATTTTTTTACTAACTAAACCGTTCATGCTGCGCACCACATCATGATAGGATTCACGAAATTGTTGAGTTTGTTCGAGATTCGTATCATCGTTGTTGTTGTTGGTGTTGTTGCCAATGGCAGTTGCGGACGTTGGGGAAATATCTGCCGCTAACGACTCATTATGCTGCTGCGGCTGCTGCAATTCGGTAAAATTTAAATTAGACGCTTGTTCCAGTTGTAGCAGCTCCTCAAGCGGCTGCGGTGGCTGCTGCATCTGTGGCTGTGTTATAGCCTGTTCATTTAGTGAATAACATGCGGCAATTTTTGGTATTAAAATATTACTGCAACTGGGCTTTTCAGTCGCTTGTGGCGTTGACTTAGTTACAGTATTATTTTTACTTTTCAAAAGACTTTCCGTCGAAATATATTTCTCGCTTAATTTAATAACTTTTGGCTCAGCGTCAAATTCAGTATTTGAGCGCCGTTTAAGTGACTTTTTCTGTTTTGGCGCGGGTGTCAGTACATCGCCACTAACGCCACTTTGTAGCTTTTTAGCAGTTTCCGGTGTCGTTTTTTGTTTATTGTGCGCAACAGCTGCCTCAACGTCTTCATCATCATCATCATCGGGCAGCACAATTACTGCAGCAGCATTTCGTAAAGTTTTTTCCCGTTGCATTTTACGCTTTAACTCCAATTCCGTGCGATAATAACGTATTGCACCTTCAATGTTGCACATTAATTTTGTTTGCGTTTCAAGCGTTTCCTTGAAGCTTTTCTCCATCGCAATCTGCGTGCGACGTTTACGATTAAGTGTTGCATACGTGTTGCTTGGTATCATTATGGCACGACGACATACATTTGGTTTTGCTTGTAAATAATCATGTATAACAACCGATTCCAAGGAATGTACACGTTTAAGTGACTTATGCGTTGGTTGTGTTTGTTGTTGTTGTTCTACATTGTTGTTATTTATTTGTTTTGGCTTTGTTGTTTCTTTTGTTGTTGTCAAAACTTCCAATAAATCAACTTGTGTATCCTGCAACACTCTTGAGACTTTCTCATTTATACGCGGCAGCGGCGGCAGCTTACGCTCTTCGTGTACTACCTTTTCCACTTTATCAAATGAATAACGTGCCTTTACGGCAATTTCTGTATATGGTACACCGCTGCTATGACTTGTTGTTGTATTGATTTCTTCTTTATCCAAAATGACTGGTTTGCCTTCGGTAGCCTCACCGCCACAAAAACATTTATAAAGTTGATGTACCATGCAGAATGTTGCAACATTACTCATATCAGGCAGCCGGCGTAGTTGTACCGTACAATGTTTCAATTGTTCAAAATCTGTATCTGTTACCGTGCACGTTTCATGTAGTTCAACAATTTTCGGTATAAGACTACTCGTCGATGAGCTAGAATCATGTGCTTCGATTGCAACCAGACTACTCTTCGATGTAATTGATGACGACGATGTCGTCGTCGTCGTGGTCGGTGTTTGTGGTTTTTTTGGTGATGCACGTAAGAAGTCATCATCCGTTTCGGCGTAATCTTCATAACGTTTTGGTGCTTTAGTGCAGCGACGCTTTTTATCACGTTGCGATTCATTTATTAGCAACGTTTCGTTTTCGGTGAGTACAACAGTTGAGGTGAATTCTTTTTCTATTGGCGCTAAACGTGCCGTGGCCTGGCGACGTAACATAAAAGCATCTTCATTGGAGATGCCGCGACCCTGGAAAATAAAAAAAAAAATGATGAAAAAATATAAACGAAAGTATAAATAAAAAATACTTACATCAGTCTCCAAACGTAATATACGTGAATTTTTTGATGCCTTACAATGGCATTCCAGTACACAAGCTGCCTTGCCGCAATGTTCACGCATCGGTAGTGCGCCGCAAATGCTATCGCAGACACAACCCAGCTGGCAGGGTTCCTTTGGACAGGGTTTTTCTTCTATAAAGAAAAAAGGAGAAATTATTAGTTGAAATGTTTTACTTTTGGAAGAGTCTAGATCTTTAAATGGAACCGCTCTGTAAGTAAACACTTGCATGGTTCATTTCATGCGGCCGACAACAGAACAAAGGGAAAGACAGATATAGCTATATCGACTCTTCCAACAATCCTGATCAAGAATCACTGCATAGTATAAAACAATGTCCCTATGTATGCTTAAATCTATAAAACTACGCAACGGATTTTGATGCGGTTTTGAAGAGGAAGGTTTATATTTTGGAAAATTTTTCCCCGGGGCCTAAAGGGGGCCTTGAAACTGTAAAAACCAAATATTTGGAACAAAAATACGTTAAAAAATTTATTTATTTTTGTGTTTTTTTAGAATTCAGGTGAGCAACGAGACGGGTTTTTAGAAAATTTTGACCCGGGGCCTAATAGGAGCCTTGAAACCGGAAAAGCCATATCTTTGAAATGAATAGCAGTAGAGACTTAAAACAGGGCTCATTTGAAAGATGGTTAAAAAACATTATTGGCATTGAAGGTGTTCAAAAATTTCCGAAATTTGGACCTGGGACCCATATGTGGACCCAATAAAGATTTTTTGATCTATTTTTTTTTTTATTACAGGTGAGCACTTAGACGGGATTTTAGAAAATTTTGACCCGGAGCCTAATAGGAGCCTTGAAAAAAAGTTATATATTGCATTTGGATTGAATAGACGTAGAGACTTGACGTATTTATGGGATTTTCAAATAAACAAGAAAAAACGTCAACTTCGGTAGAACCGAAGCTCAAATACCCGCCACATCTTGGTTTAGTTTATTTATTATCAAAAATGGCTTAAGTAAAAATGGTGGTGAAGGGATGCCTTGGAGTCAATAGTCCGATACAACCAAAGTTTAGACACAATATTAAGGTAAAATTTTTACCTAATGTCAGAATAATAAAATAAAAAAAACTTGAAAATGGGTGGTGACTTTAATACCTATTTCTATACAAAAATTTAAAAATGGGTGGTAAGTTTGTATGGGGGCTTTAGGACTTCAGCTTAATATCTTTTAAACTGGCCGAATAAACTGAGAAGAAACAGACGGACATGGCCATATTAATTTGTTTCGTCGAGCTCAATCAATACTAAATATACACTTTGGGGTCACCGACGCCTCCTCTAAAGCGTTACAAACTTTCCGACAAACTGATGATACCCTTCAAACTATGTGAGGCGGATATATAGATTGACCGATTTGAGTCAGATTGGAATATTTTCTTAAGTTTATAATAGATGTAATCCATACCGAATTTTGGAACTCTACATTAAAGACTTGAATAGGTGCTAAACGTTAAAATTATGATCAGGAAAAAATGGTAGCATCCTCCGAAGAGTTCTTCAATAATCTTATTTTAAGTGTCATAGCTGAATCTCTTAAAATGTTCGAGATAATTAATTTCTTACGGCAGAATTTTTTTGGGATGGGCAAGTTCGGAAGTCAATCATCTCTAGAACAGGGTATAAAAAAAAACTTACCTTTTTCACTTTTCGGCGCTGTTTCTATAATTGTTGCATTCAGACGTCGCAATTCCAGTCTAGAAAAAAAACGAATTTCAATGAAAAAATAAATAAAAAAAAGAACTTCAAAGCTTACCTTAAACGATTCTGTTTCGAATGTGGCGCACGTCCAATTTTACTGTCCTGTTGACGTTGTTTTGCAGAATCATTTTTAAGCCATTCTTCGCTTGATTTTAGTTCAAGTTTTTTCTGTTCTGCATATAAACCATCCGGATCTTCTTTGGTAAATGAATTTTCCGTACAGCTAATGGTAACCGCATTAATTAAATCACTTAACATATCAGCACATGTCACTAATTTACTATCGCTTAGATCTATAGATGCACGAAAAGAGAAATCATTAAGCCGCATCGATTGATTATCGTCGCACTCTTGTGCAAGACGAAATGTGGCATCAAGCTCTTCCGAACGATCAACAATACGACGCACCAGTATCTGGCTACGATCATTGATGTACGGAATAGCAAATGTAAATGATTTACGATGTTTACGCGTCGGTGTAGTAGTAGTAGTCCGCGAAGCAGTAGCCGCTTCAGCTTCACGCACATTACGTGGCATTTGCATTGTGGAAACACTAAATTTAGCCCATTCACGCGATATGTCATGATGCGGCAGTATATACTGTAGATAACGTTTAGCAATTTCATTTAGTGGCTTGCCAATTTCGGGAAATACCAATAATTCGACTTTGGGCATGCTGACAACAGCAATGCTGCCACCGGTTAGCAACATTGCTGCTGTATCATCATCAACCGGCTTCTGACGCGGTTTATGCGATAACGGACAGGGACGGAAATCCGTTGTTAGCGGTATTTGATTGAGTAAAGCCTTACGTGTATTCGTTTTGATTATTTTAAAACTACGCCACAGTTGCGCATCCAGACAATTTTCATAGCAATGGTATTTCGCTTCCGCAGCGCTTACTTTACTTGTGTACTGCGGCTTCTCGCGTAACTCGTTGTTACCCATGGAGCCGCCCAGTTTAAATGTTTCACCATCTACGCATATCGTTTGATAATAATACTTATTCATTTCGGTGGCAACATACGATGCAGCCTGCCAGCCGCTTGGCGTAAACGGCATCTGTGTATTGGGCGATTGCAGCAGCAGTATTGATGCTGCTTTTACCTTCTGTTGCCGCATCTTACGCTGTAGCGCACGATAAATGTTAGCCTCATTATTGATGAGCACCATTTTATGTGTTTTAGAAAATTTCTGCAAATATTGACGTCGTTCCGCGACAGTGCGTAATTTTTGTAAACTTTCCGGTACTGCTGGCATATCCATATATGGTGGTACACTATCCGCCGTTACTAAACCCTCCAACGAACGCGTTGCTTCGTTGTTGGTTTTTTCATTGTTGGCGGTAATTGCTGTTGGTGAATCTCTGGCTTTTTCGCAGAGATTATTTTCACGCATAAAATTATTTAGAAATTCACTTACAAATACAGCCTTATCAGTTTTACTCTTTGAGCTTGCGGGCACAAGTGGTGTTAGCATCATACCCGGACGATGTTCACATTCATCGAAACCTAAGAAATCCTCATCGGTATGTGGTGAACCAGGAAAATCACTTTTTAGACTTTCCTGTTGCATTATCCTTTTCGTTTTGTGTTTGTGGTGGTGATAGCAATAGAACATTTTGCTTCGTTGGTATATTTGCTTCATTGGCAAAATTCTTAACTCTGACTTTGGTCATTAGCATATCTAGGAAATTGCCGCCACGTTCAGTGTTCTGTTTCGGTGGCGCATTCTCTCTATTCTCGCTGCTGCTGCTGCTTACTGTTTTATTTACACTTTCTGCTGCCAATGCTTTTATACCAAATATTTTTTGTTCCGCCGGTGTACTTTCTAGTCGGGAAGCTGCCATTATTTCATTACTATTCTTTAGCTGCTCTTTGTGCATATCTAGCGTCTCCTCCGCTTGTCGGCTTGCTATGCACTTATTTACATTATTATTATCGATTAGCTTAGCGACACGTTTACCGCTCTTCAACAGTTCGAGTTGTTCTTTCATCTGTTTACTAACTTCGGCCGCACCAAGTTTACTTGTTATTGTTGTTTCGAGTGGTACTTCATATACTTCCATTTCTTCGTATTCCTTAATGCGTCCAATATTTTTCAAATAGTTTACGCTAGCCTTAGACCATTGTTTAACATTTCGACGCCGCCGCCGAAACATTTTTACGTTTTTCGGATCGAAGAGCGCCGAACGTACGCGAACTTTTAGAAAAACACGATTCTCCGTATTACGTACAGCGTATTTACGCAGCACAGCGTGATTTTGTTTTGCATAAAGTATAAATTGAAATATATTATTTAAATTGTAGCTTAAAAATTGACTCGATACAGGATATTTATGACGCTGTAGATGGCGAAACAGTCGGCGTTGTTTTATATTAAAATCCATTAAGCTGTAAAAAAGAATAAAACAATGAGTTTTGAATTTATTATTTAAAATTTAATCTTTAATGCCTTCTAAAATCCAAAAATAAAAAATACACAGAGAACACCTGCAGAAACTATGGCTTCGATTATTATTTTTACCTGAAGAACAGCTGACAGTCATATAAACAGATAAAAAAAACCTTTATCATATACAATAATGCATCAAAGCAACTGTACAGATTTTACTAAAGCAAGAGAAAGCATGGTAAAGAAGATCTGATCATATTGTGAGTATAATAGATCTTTTTTTTAATAATTTCATCTGGAAAAACCTTTTACATATTCGAAAATAAGTTACTATATTATAACTTTTAGCTTTAATATCGAAGTACTCTTTCATAAAATATAAAAACAAAAATTCTATACATATTTTTTTGAAGTAAATCGTTTGATATTTCGAGATTTATATTAGAATTGTTTGGACCAAAGTGGTACTGTGAATGTGAAAGGTAAAAGATATATAAATTATATTATTTTTGGGTCATCATGTAGAAGAAGGCAGTGTTGACAGAAACTATACGTCTGTCCACAAGTCCTTCCGTCCATCTATTTTAAAAAATGTGCGAACCACACAAATCATAAAAACTGCAATCAATACACACAAAAAAAAATCCAATATATCACAGAAACTCATACAAAACTATGCACCTAAACTTTATGTACCATAAGGTAAGTTCTATCTTAGTACCATACCTCATTGTATTGAATTTTCATACAAAAATGGGGTATATTTATATGGGGGCTATACCTAAAACTTTGTAACTATCATTGGCGTAATTTTTACCAAATTTAGACATCCTAGATTAAAAAAACACCTTTTTATGCAAAAACCCAAACTTTTGGGGTATATTTGAATGGGGTACCCCTTAAAATGGGGTTGAAGAAACCCCTTTTGTAAGTGCACACTTGATATGGAAGCTCTATCACTTATAGTCTCCGAGATAATCAGACTGACGGATAGACATAGCTAGTTCGCGTCCCTTTCCAATACTGATCAAGAATATGTATACTTTATAGGGTCTATCTAGCCTCCTTCTGTCTGTTACATACATTCACAAGAAACTTAATATGTATACCCTTTTACCATTTGGGTATAGAGTATAAAACTGTACCCAACACCCAGCGAAGCTGTTCAGAATATTCTTACAATATTTTCAGTAAATACAGGGATAAATAAATGGTCCGAAGACCTATCTTCAGTTTAAATTCAAAGTGTCTAGCTCATCATCAAGGCGAGTATTTATTAACTAAAAACGAACAGCCGTGTTCCGACTAGCCTCGGACATTCCTACGTAAGGGATAGATAACTCAACAAAAATTCGCAAGGAAAAATTTTAATAGTAAAAATAAGTTCAAATAACAAAATGTATTTTTTTGTACATTTTGTACCCAAATCAAAACAGCATCCCCACTTTCTCTGTTGGAATTTATAATTAAGTTAGAAAACGATGTCAAACGGAGCATATATTTTATTACTTTTTTAATGATGATATTATTTATATTGGTCTAATACCTTTGACTAACAAGAAAGTTAACGCTTTTACCGATGCGACAAAAGTAGCGATAGCATGCTACAAGCCACTACTAGTGATTTTTCATGTTATCGCTCTAAAAAAAATACAACCCTGTGCTATCGTATCGCTTATAGCGCGCACGCTGTCGTAACCCTACGCTCCTTTAGCTGTTATTGATATTTCTGCTTAAATCTTGCTCAATATTTTGGTAAAAGAGGCGCTTTTCAGAGAACTTTTTTTGGCTTTTTACTTTCATTTAAATTTTTTTAAAAGAAAAAAAGTTACGGCGCCATTATTAGGTCCCACCAAAAATTTCGCGTTTACGAAATTATTTCTGCCAAAGCACTCCTTTTTTACAAAACTTGATATAAACGCGATAATATATTGATTATCTAATTTATGACCACTTGTTGATAAGAATTATTGTTGATTTTTCATACCTATTGCCTCAGAAATACTGATTGCCAACCAGACACAAATCAAAGCGCGCGAAATGCCAGAAAAATATCATTTTTCTTAAATATTTCATCATAAAACCCAAAAGAAAAGTAGCAACAAAAATCAAAATCAAAAATCATGTACATAAAAAAAGTTCAAATAAGTTGGCAGCTCTATACGCATTTTACAAGTACATTTACATACATTCTACCGAATTTATTTGTTGCAAATATTAATCTAACTAGAATTCTGAAATAAGTTGGCAGCTCTCTACGGATTCATTTGTTGCAAATATTAAAGTGACTAGAATTCTGAGTTACAATTTTATTTCGCTTTATTTTTCTATCTTTTTTTTTTTTAATTACAATAATTTTCTACAATTAAAAACATGCAAGCACTCCTTTAAATTTCGTTGCGATGCATTAATTGAGTTTTTTTTGTAGTTGTACTTACCGCAACAATCGCAAAACCCAAAAGAAACAAAACAAAAAAAAACAAAATAAAAACACACCCACTACCCGCACAAACTGTGGTTGGCCTTTTTCTTTTCTTCTCTTTTTGCAATTTTTTCTTTTATATTGAAAACACGCGTTTAATCAATTTATTTGCCATTTCTATGCTAAACTAAATAAATAATTACACTTTTATTTTATTATATTGTAACTATTTTCGAAATTTCGATCAAAAGAAAAACACACTCGCGCCTGTAAGATCAGATGGCAATAACAAACAAACGAACGAAAATCTGACATTCAGCCTGACATGTGTACTAGTACTGTTTCGTTTCGTATCAAATTGACAGGTAATTTCCCTTTAATAAACGAATGGAATGAAACAGCGTGCAATTGTTTTTGTTTTTATTTTGTATACTATATTGTTGTTGTTTTGTTTCGTTTGTGTTGTTGTTGTTGTTTTTGTTCAATGCGGTTCAATGTGTACATACTAAAATGTGACGTTTAAAATTGTGCAAGCGAGACAACGAATGGACAAAAGCTTATGTTGTCAGACAAAGAGAAATAATTATAGAACTGCGCAGGCCAAATTTAATACAAATTAATGGAAAAATAATAAATGTTTAAATATTGCATTAAATTAATATAAACTAAAATGCAATTAAATTTCAAGACTTTTCGTTAAAAAATTTGCTAAATAAAATTAGAGTGAAATGGAAAAATATTTCTCAGGATGCTAAAATTCAATATGGCGGCGACATTGACTTTTTTTTTTACTAGATACATACACAATGCAAATTATCAAGAAAAAAAAATTTGCAGATCAATTTTTTTTTTTTTAAACATATGTGAAGCGATTTTTCTCGCTTTTAAAAGCTGTAATATTATTTTACGTTCAATTATTTTCCTTTTTTGTTTTTCTATTTCTAATTTCTTTAATTGCTTCAGTCTCAAATCTATTAAAACTAAATCTCGATCGACTTTTGCCGACGCTATACATACACACAAATACACACACACACACAATTATCTCCACCCAACGACAACGTTGAGAAAAATTTTCTTCTTCTTCTTCGTAGTACAACCATAACACAAATTAAATACTGAAAAATTAATACAAAAAAACTCACCTGCTTTCGATCTTAAAGCGTAGAACAGTAGCAAATTTATTATTTTAGTATTTAACAATTATAAATTCTATTTCGAAAAACTTTTTATTGCCGAAATTATAAATTTTATCTAAACTGCGTATTTGTTCGATTCGGTCTTCTAGATACACACACAACCACACAAATACAACAACAACAATAAATGACAGCACTTTGCACGTGAATTCAAGATGGTTCCACATTGAGTTGAAACATTTGGGAATATGGAACACAGACACAGAGTTGCATTTCTCTAATTGTGCGAAGGAGGCGCGCATGGTTTTTATAACTTTAACGGTTAAGGATATATTTTTTCAAAAAGCAAAACAAAGAAGTTGCTTACTAAGCAATTAAAAAATAAAATTTTAATAAATATATTCGCCGCATATTTATTTTGTATGCATGCGCAGTAATTAAAGAACAGAAACAGAAAGCGCGCGCGAAATGTGTGGCAATGAAACACGTTGAAATAATTTGGCGCGCAAAAAACGTGATATAACTTTTGTAGGTTATGTACACAAAATTGTGTTACATGCGCAAAAAATACATAAACGCAGGTGTGAGAAAAAATAAAAAACAGTTTAATTTCTTTTTTTATTTTTTAAAATTTTATTTATTTTTAAATGTAAAAAATTAGCTTAAAAAATATGGAAGACATAAGTAGGCTCACCCAAGGAATGCGTAGAAGACTGAAATGATAAAAAGAAAATATTTTTTTTAGTAAAATGTAAAAAAGTGCATGCTAAAGTCTAGAAACAAAAAATCATTTTGTGTATATAAGTTAAAAACTAGAATTTGTGGCTAAGTTTAATCTCTTCCAAAGAGACAGCTGCAGTTGAAATTGATGGATTGCTTATCAAATCGTTCGCCGAAAATTTTCTTATAAAAATACAGCGTCTCGATTGATTTTTACGCTGCTCATCAACTTAAACAAATAAACCTTTAGGCTATGCACTAATAGCATTTCTAAAGCCAAATATCCATGAATAAGCCTAAACTAAAAGAAACCATCAAAGCACAGCTCTATTAAGAATATATTATACGACTCGAGTCATTCGAGCATCTTCGTTCAAATTCTTTCAATATTAATATTGTCAAAAAAATAAAAAAAGACATCACTTTGGATGGACAGAATTCTTTATTAATCAAAATTCCAGTTTCTAACTTTTACTTTTCATAAATTTCATAAAATTATCTCACCTTTTTCGTCTCAAAGACATAATGAAGCTTTAGCAACTGGCAAAATATCAAAGACCTGCAAAATAAAAATATAAAACATATTAAAAATATGACAAAAAATTTCAACAAATAAAATTTTATTTTATTTTTTATCAGTAGGACCTATTTTGGATTTGGTTGTTGCGGTTAATGTGAAAAATCATGCCACATAAATCAGCTTCCTTTGCTCATCATAAAATAATTTACAAAAGGGAAATTTTCATAATTTTTTTTTTTTTTTTTACAAATCTCACCTTTTTCTAACAGCAAACAAAACAAGCAAGCGTTCTTTAGTTAAGCCATTGTGTAAACTGTAAAATAGAAAGGATAACAGTTAACTAGTGGTAGGGATACTTCATGCAGTTATATTAAGTTAATGAAAAGTCAGTAGGACCTATTTTGGATTTGGTTGTTGCGGTTAATGTGATAAATCATGCCACATAAATCAGCTTCCTTTTCTCATCATAAAATTTAATTAGATTTTTTGCTTAATTTCAAAAAATGTTTTTTTAAATAAATTTACTTGCGAATTTAAGGGAATTCCCCTATATATAATTTGTATAATTAAATTTTTCTTACCTTTTCGTTGCATGAATTTTAAACCAAAAATTGTTATCAACTATTTAAATCTGTAAATAGAAAGAAATTTTATTTAGTAAAATAATTTTACAAAAGTTTAAATTTAATTTAACAAAAAAATATTGACTTCAGTAAGACCAATCTTCGCATTCAACATGAGAAGTTTCCAACATTTCAGCTAGGGGCGAAAGTTATTGCTCATCATTTTAGTCAATTTTTTTTTAAAATTAGTTTTAATTTTAAATACAAACCTTTTTTTTTTTTTTAAATCAAATTGATGCTTGCTATAAAAGTTTTCAGCATATAAAAAATCTGTAAAGATGAAAAAAGCCTTGTATTAGTTAACAGTTTTTATTTGTAGCAAAATTTTTTATATATTTTGTAAAACGCAAATTACAGTAATTTTTCAGTAAGACCAATCATCGCATTCAACATGAGAAGTTTCCAACATTTCAGCTAGGGGCGAAAGTTATTGCTCATCATGAAATTGTATGCCTTGGCACTAAGTCTGTATATAAACTCACCTTTTTTTTTCAAAAGTATATTGTATCTTCTTGGAAGCGATAAACCTGAGTTGCATCTGTAATAAAAATAAAATTCATTAGCAAACAAATTCATTGAAAATAATTTATAAGTCTGAAGTATTTGCTTCAGTAAGACCAATCATCGCATTCAACATGAGAAGTTTCCAACGTTTCAGCTAGGGGCGAAAGTTATTGCTCATCATGAAGTCAAATGGAAGGACTTAACTGTGTTTCGAAACTTACCTTCAATTAATACACCCAAAAGATACTTTCAGTTTGCACTAAAAAAGATTAAAAAAAAAAAAAAAAATAAAATAATTAGCATTTTTTAAGACTTAAGCTGTAATTTAGCAGATATTTTTTTAAATTTCAGCAAGACCAATTTCGCATTCAACACGAGAAGTTTCAATCGTTCTGATAGGGGGCGAAAGTTAATGCTCATCATGAAATAGAAAAAAAATATGTATAAAAAAGAAATACGTACCATTTTAAAAGTGTGCGTAGGCGAAAAGAAGCTGTTTTTTTGCTACAAATTAGAAAAGTAAAATCCTAACAATTCTAACAAAATATTTGATTTATAAAATAACTTTTTTTTTTGCATTTCTTACTATACGAATATCGTATAGAAGCCTATTTTTTTTTGTTGTTTGTAATACAATATTTTAAGAAAATATGTTTTCTTTGTTTTGTCTTCTATTTGAACTTTCTACATTTTTTAAAAATTATTTTTGCAAATCAACTTTATAAACTAAAAAACTAATTTGTAAACACTTAAGTAGCTAGGATTGTTAGTTATTTTTATTTTAAAAATGCATTGAAAAGCTATGCGTGCCTTTAGACACCTCCTATCTATTCCTGAGCCTCTTCTCTTTCCCTATCTTTATCCTTTTTCTTCTTCTTTTTCTTTTCCTTCTTTTCGCCTTCGGGTTCCTCAGCTGCTGCTTCTACTACTGCTTCAGGTGCTTCTTCATCAGACTTATGCTTCTTTTTCTTCTTTTTTCTCTGATTTTGAAACTGTTTCTGCAGCGGCTGCAGTTCTCATCAACGCTTGAGGTGCTTAATTTACGCTATAAATTTAAATAATTTAAGTAAATATTTAATTTGTATAAATTTCTATGTTTTACCTTGCTAACTTCACTGCTACCATTTGTTGGTGTTTGTGGTGCTACTGCTGCTGCTGGTTTCTTTGCGCTATAATCTACAAATCCAGTTAACCATTCTTTAGGCGTATTCTCATTTGGACGTCCAAATTTGTCTAATTTGCCTGCAGCAACAAGCGCTTTCTTTGCAGAAGCTTTAGGACCCAAACCCCATTTACGTGGATAAGTATCACGTTCCATAATGACACGTTTAATCTTTGCAATAACGCCATGATCGCATGATGCCATTGTTGCGGTGGTCATTTGTGCTATGGCTAAGCATATAGCTTCACCTTTTGTTGTGATTATAACAATTTCCTGATCAATTTCAATGCCATCTTCATAACGTAGCACACCAGGTAACATAATTTTGGCACCATAACAGACAGCGTTAACCTGTAGAAAAATTGTAGAAAGAAAAAAAATTAGCTATACAAATCTTCTTCATTTATTTGAAGCATTTAAATTTTTGTGGTCCGAAAAATTTCTTTGACACTTAGCTGGCATTCGCTAAACGACATACACAAATCAGCAACTTTAATGTTCCCAATCATAGTCACAGTTAACAATGGAATAAATGTACAACTGCCGGCTTATATCATGGGGTAACTTTTGTTATAAATTTCTTACTTACCGAGCTATCCTTCATAATGATACGCTTGTGATTGACAAGCAAACCTTCAAGCGGCTTAACAACGCGTCGCAGCATTGTTTCATCTTTGTGATTTTCATAAAGCCACATGGCATCGAGTACATCATGCATGGTGACCATTCCATCACGTTCCGATTGTATGCCTGAGCGTACACGACGCAATTCCAACATTTGACCGCCAACACCGAGCACTAGACCCAGATGCACGCACATGGTACGTATATAGGAACCGGCCTCACAACTAACCCAAAAAACACCTTTATTTCGTAAATAAGAAATGCGCGTAGGAAAACACAAACAAAATATTGTTATAATTAAAACTAAGTAAACTGTGCGTCTGCTTTGTGCAGATACTAAATTTTTTTGAGTATATAAAAAAAAAATATTTTTTTAAATAAAAAGTGAAACGAAACTTGAGTAGCGCTAAAGTACGTTGCACTTTTTTTTTTGGTTTATGTATAAAAAAAATTAAACTTACCCATATTTCTTGTTTCATCGTAATCCAACAATTTGCTATCGTATACGGTACGCACACGTAGCTGTCGTTTTACAGCCGAAATCAATGGTGGGCGCTGAAACAGTGCTCCACGCAATTTCTCCAAACCTTGACGCACTTTGGCAACCGATTCGACTGGCGCATGCAATTTAAAAATAGCAACGTACTCCTTACCAGCGCTCTGTTGTGATTTAACCAAACGTGTTGCACGATCAATACAAACAATAAGACAACCTAATTGAAAAATAAAAAAACGGTAAATGTTGCATTATGAGGTTAGGTACAACAACCACGCGGCAGCAGCAGCTACAAACCTGTGACTTTAGGATCTAATGTGCCCGAGTGTCCAGTTTTATCAACTTTTAAGATTTTCTTAATCCATGCTACAACCTCATGTGAGCTGGGATTCGATGGTTTATCGAGATTAATAAAACCGGTCTTGAGATATTCTTTAATATCACGATTCAGCGGCGATGAGCCATGTGCCAGCGGTGTATAATGATTCGAGCGTATATTTAATTTATCGAAATTCTTAAGCAACAAAGGCCATTGCGATGTTTGCAATGAAGCAACTTTAGATGAGGGCTCAACTTTAAAGTCGCCAGTTTTTTGTATGCTGCCAAGATCATCGATATCAATTGGTTCTTCCTTGATCTTCTTCTTTTTCTTTTCCTTGCGCACTTCTGTGTTAAAAGAAAGTTAATGAATTAAAGTTTACAAATATTTTTGTTTTATTTATAAACTTACCAACATCAGCCATTTTAAGTGTTTTTTAATTAAAGCGTTTAGACACGAGGAATAGTAAAATGCGTCTAGTCGCCACGCTGAGGTTATAAAAAATGGTAGAGTTGTGCGTTGCACGTGCACGTGTTGCGTTATTAAATGTCAAACGTCAAATTAGCTGCTGCGGCGCATGCAACCCTGCACAGTGTTGCCTTTGCATTTGGGCGCATGACATTTTTGGTCATGTGTTTGTGTTATTTTTTTTATATTTTTAATAAAATTTAATAAAAACAGCTTAAATTGTGCTATTTAAATTGCGTAAAATATTTTAATAAATTTATTTAATTAATATGCATATTAGTTGTTATATTTTTTTAGCATTTATGCCGCCTAATACAAGTTTTTAATATGCATGCAGCGTACAGACATTGCTGTACAGCTGTCATTTTGCATTGATTTGTTGTTTGAAATAAAAAAAGAAAATTTGTGCCAATTTGATTAAAAAATGTATTTCTTTTGCAAATTAAAATAGCAAACAAATAAAACAACGTTTTTATATTATTTTTTATGCATTAAAAGTTTTATATTAAAAGGTAATGCATACGAACAGCACCAAAACACTTAAAACTAAAAAAATTAAACTAAATTTATAAAAAAAAATAACAGCATTTTTTATTAAAATTAAATACGCAAAACATTTGTGCGTATTTTTTCATAGATTTCCTTTGTTAAACGTTCATAGCTACCCTTTGGCGTTAGATAGTACAATTCATCCTCGATTATATGCGGATCGAAGCCCTGCTTTTGTAGCTCCACTTTGCGCAGCTTAAATGTGCCCGTCAAATCGATTTTGCTTAGAAACCGTATAAATTGTGGTCGCGCATAATTTGGCAATGATTTCGTTATATTTATGGCAAATTCTGTTAAATTGATTTCATGTTGTGCATCATATATGGCAGCCATGCCAGCGCGTCCCTCTGTATGCGGCACTAGAACGCCGTAGACAATGCAATCCTTATAGCCGATCACATTGCTAACCTGCGCCTCCACTTCGCTTGTTGAAACATTTTCACCCTTCCAACGGTATGTGTCACCAGTGCGATCTTTAAAGTATAGATAACCACGTTCATCGGATATAAGCAAATCACCAGAAATAAATGCCATATCGCCTTTTTGGAATACGTCATGTACCACTTTCTTCGACGAGGCGCTGGCATCGACATAACCTAGAAATTCACGCGCCGGATTACCTTTAATAATTTTGCCAATAAAAACGCCAGGTTCATGCGGCGCACACAGCTCACAAAGTCCTTTGCTATTGCGTATCGGTTCGCCGGTATCTGCATCGGCGCGTATTATTGCAATCGGATAAATTTGTGGTATAATGCGTGAAACAAAACCAATAGCACCAACTGTGCTGTCATTGTTCATTATATTTGCATTACCCTCGGTGGCGCCATAGAATTCGCCAACTTTGGCAATGCCGAAACGTTCGACAAATTGTGGCCAAATCTGTGGACGCAAGCCGTTGCCGTAAATCATGCGCACTTTGTGCTTGCGATCATGTTCACCGGGTGCCGTTGCTAGTATATAGCGTGCCATTTCGCCGATGTATTGTGCAATCTGAAAGAAGAAATTTTAGCAAATATATTAAACAGCAAAGTAAGAGCCGTACTGATATCGGCCGGCGTGGCGTAAAGTGCTTATAATTGATTTCTTATTGCCGTGGCTAGCTATTTTTTTAAATAAATAACTTACTGTACAATTAAAACGCGCACAATCCGAGAGAAGTAACCCGAAGCAGAGAACTTCTTACGTATCGCTACCGTAGAACCAAAGAGTAGCGCTTGGCCAATGCTCATTATGCCGCCAGCTAAAAAAAAAAACAAATTTAATTAATTACAAATTAAAATATAATTAAATTAAAAAATGTACCCGTATGATATAGCGGCAAAGGCGTATAGAAAATATCCTCCGGCTGAAATCCAAGCGTAAAATGTATGCCAGCCGCAATAAAGAAGAAACGCGAATGCGTTATAACTGCTGCCTTGGGCAAACCCGTAGTGCCCGATGTATAAATGTAAACCAATTTATCCGTATGCGCAGCACGTGTTGCAGCACTCGAAACCTTATCCTTGGCCGCTGTCGACAACAAAGCATTCAAATATTTGGCACACTGTAGCAGTCCAATACTATTACTGCCAACATTATCGGCATCATCGAATTGATACAGCGCCAAATGCGATGGTAAATCATTTGCTATGGAAGCCACTGTATCCGCATAGGCATCACCGTAAATTAGTGCGCTACATTTGCCCACATTAATGCTATGCAGCAGCGCAGTGCCACGTAAATTTGTATTAATCAAAGGCGTTATGCAGCCAATCTTCGATAGACCCAACCAAATGCCAACAAATTCGGGACGATTCTCAAGCATTAGGCCCACTACATCGCCCTTCTTATAGCCGTGACTGTGAAAAACGTTAGCCAAACGATTCGAGAATTCGCTTAGCTGTCGAAAAGTGCATTGTTGTGTATCACTGACCACAGCCAACTTATCCGGATGCTTTGAAACATTCGCTTCGAAAATATCACCAATGGTGAAATTTTGTTTAGCGCAGCGTCGCACAAAGATCAGCAAACGTAAATAGGCAATAAGCGCTCTAAAAACAAAAAAGTGGTGTGAAGTGGAAAAAGATTAAAAGCGAAAGTTAAAAAGCGCGCTTGTAAATAATTAACATAAAAAAAAACATCGTAATTACACTGACTCGCGTTGACCTTGGCTAAAACATCAAAGCCATCAGACAAGTCATTGACCTTAACTTACATTGTATCACGTGGCCATGTCACTGAGGCTATATAGAACCAACGCCAGCCGGGAGTGATTAATAAGACTAAAGTGACACCTATGGCGCATGCTGGTAATCCATAAAACCAACCCATTTCATACCAGATTAACACTGTACAGATCAGCGCAGTTATAGCAACCAAAGCGGTTAATATGTGACGTCTGGTATTGCGCTTTTCCGGCGTTTCCGGTATATTGGCTGTTGTGGAATTAACGTTGTCGCTATTACTATTAGCAATCGTTGTTGTTGTTGTGGCTGTATTATTTAAATTTGACACGTTTATGACAGCATCTAACGTTTCATCTATGGGTATGGCTATTTTAACATCATTATTATCATGAATATCATTATCAGCATCATTTGTAGCACGTGTAGCTGACGTTACTGTCGTTGTTTTTGTTGTTGTAGTTGTCTATAAAGATTTAAAACAGTTTTTTTTTTTTATACTTGAATGGGTTTTTACGTTTATTATTTATTTATACTTTTTTTTATTAAGAGTTGTTATACAAAATTTAATAATGTTTTAATACTCGAAGATCTCTAAGAATATGTACTTGAGATGGAGGTGGAAAACCGGTACCCAGAAGACAGTTGTGAAAAATTAGTGGAATGAGTAGGAAAAAAAATTGGTAGAAGAATCTAAAACTTGGAGTAAAATATTTGTACGATTTTTATCAGATTCGAATATTATCTTTGGATTATATCCGTAACGAATTTTGTGGAAAAAAATATTTGAAAATCCCTATGAAAATGTACTAGAGATGGGAACGGAATACCGGGACCCAGGAGACAGTTGTGAAAAATGAGCGGAATGGGTAAAAAAAAAAAAATTGGCATAAAAATTTGTATCATTTGTATCCGATTTATATCAGATTGGAATATTATCTTTGGATCCATATCGAATATCCATAACGAATTTTGAGGAAAAAAGAAGCAGGGATGGGTGGGTTTGGAACAAAAAAAATTGTATTGTTGTGCGGGTTTTGCATCTCTAATATGTACTCTCTACATAGGTCACTGTATTTTTTGACGGCATAGTTTGGCCATTACTTTTCTATAATTATTGTTTTTTTTTTTTTATCTGCTTGTTCATACACATCCGCAATATGTCTTACTGTATGCCCATCACTGACATAAAAACATTAAAACTTTGTTTCTATTGTTGTTAGCTTATCGCATCGCTAATAAAACAATAATTGTACGCTAAGATTAAATTATTTTTTATGAAGCATTTAAAAAAAATCAATCAGATTTATTTTAATTAGACAGTTAGTGCTGCCGCATAGAGTTACATACAAATATATATATCAACTAAAAGCTATTATTATTTGTTATTAAAGATTCCATAGTTAAAATTGCAGCGGTCAATAAGTTCAATTTTAATTATAAAAGTTACAAAGTATGTATTTAGTTAACAGTTAATTAAATAAAAATATATTAGATTGGTTTTTTTTAAAAATTATTTTTATTATTAAATAGTTTAATTAACTCTATTATTTATTATTTTTAGGAGTTCATGCCTCAATATTGCTGAATTAAGTTTATTTAAATGCTATAATAAAAAGTCAACACACTGGATACATCTTTAACAGCATCAACCAACTCGTAGAACTACAACTGGTCTTTAAAATACTGCCCGGATTCGGTAAGATTTACTTGTAAGCTTAAGTTTATTTACATGTTTTCTTTTTTTTTATGAACAGACATATTGCATATCATGTTGTCTGTTGGAATTTAATTTCCTATTGTTCCCGATTTTTATATGACCGATTTTTTTTTGTGTCTCTTTCTCCATGGTTGCCAACATCAGGAGAGTGCAGAGTTACCAAATAAAAAGAAAGCACAGTGAAATATTTAAAGTATTCACAGATCAATGCTTAACTATGACAATTGAACTGTGAACGCTTTCAATTGGCATAGTTACTATATTTACCAACTTAGCATGTAAAAGTGCTGTAAGGTTTCAAAAATTTTTTAAAAAATACCAAACGTAGTGTTGAAAAAATACGGAAAAATCATATTGTCAATTATGATTGGGGAAATAGTGAAAAACGATTCCATTTATTCTTTTTTTAAACTCTTAATTAAATAATTTTCACTTCAATTAGTTTTTTATTATTTTAATTAGTTTAAGCAAGAAAAATATAAACAGCAGGTACCATAGAACACTAAATACCAAGGCTACAAAGCAACCAAATTGCAGCCCTGCTATTATACTTATTGTTATGTGCTATTTAATTGAGTTATTGTGCTACTTTTGTTTTGTGAGTAAAGCAATAACAAAAGATTTACAATATGACAACTATCATCGATCTCTAATTGTTTAAATTAAAAATAATAAAATCAGCTAATCGACTTCACAAAATGATGAATGATTTTGTGGGAAAGCGCAAAATGTGTCATGTATGAAATCCATTTGTCAATGCATTCGCAATTCATATTTAAAATGTGTACATTTAAAACATGCGATCAGTTGTTCTTCTGTTAGCATTATTAAGCATTTACAATTGATATCATATTGGTGAAGTTGTCACGAATTTGGGTTAATTTTATTAAAACACCCTGTAACAATTTTCGTTACATTTCCAATCATTTCGTTTGCTCATCTCTATAAAACTGTGCAGACTTAAAATGCGTATAAATAAACAAATTAAATAAATCGGTCATGTTCCAGCAATCGTAATCAAAATTTTTTTCTACTTCAACTACTGAGGTAATTCCCTTCTTCTAACCTTAAAAAACTTGTACCTTTGGTCAAATGTCTCTCTTGAAGCTAGTTTTACAACACTGACAAGAGCATTTGACATGGACATGATAAACGTTTGTTGCCAGCTCCGGACTACTTATAAGGCGGATGCATTGAAACGTAGCGTCCGCGATGTCGGGAGTTTCGCGCGTATCACCAAAGATATGTGATCTGCGCAAAGCATTGTCCTTTCTATTGCTTCAAACTGGCAATTTCTGCTTAATTGCCAGCTTCAAACAAACTAGTGGCTAACAATACAGATCCGAATTAAGCGTTTGATCATAGGGTAGCCGCTAACGATAGATGAATCCCAGTCAATTCCACCAAACCCACACAAAACTATCGATTAAAACACTACTACACTGTACGCTTGGATAGTTTATCGGCTCCATAAACTTCATTTGAATTTTTGAATTTTACGACGCTATAACACGAAACTCGTTAAACCAAACGTAAAACTGTCTAAGAAAGTTGTTTTTTTTATGTATTTTCATCAAAGCAGTCTAACCGCGCGAAATTATGCCGGTTTCTTATATAAAATAAGAAACATCTAAAAATATTTTCAAATAATGCATAAAAATAACTCATAAAAAAAAAAATTATATTAAGCAACAAAAAACAAAAGTATCAGCCATATTTCGCAAAAGTTTTGTGATTTTCGATTAAGGCCCCGTTTCCATTAGGTCGCGTTCCGCGTTAGCGTTAAAAACTCGACAAACTCGCGTTAAATCGTACACAAAAAGATAGGCAGTTAGGTATGGGAAAAGTCGCGTTAATTTTGAACGCGACTTTCGATAACTACGCGTTCAAACCGATTTCAAACCGATTTCTCTTATCGGTTCGAATAATTCTGGCAATCGTAAGTTGCGCATACTTATGAAAACAGCTGAGAAAGTAACCGCAAAAAATAAACATTTACATAAAAGCTTCAGCTGCATATATTCAAATAACGGA
>JAEIFJ010001984.1:0-97665 GCA_018903435.1 Leucophenga varia | reverse complement strand
TGAAGACTTAAGAACCATTTCACCAACGACTACCACACTTAGCAAACTAGAAACTTTGCATTGATATTGCTTTAAAAACCAAAAACAAAAATAAAAGTTTTTTTTGTTGACAAAACATTCTCATCGAACTTTAACATAAAAAATAAAATGAAGCTGATTTTTAGTTTACATTGCACGTAGCACTTTCAAGGAAAAAGACGAAAACGAAACTAGATACTTTTTTTTGTAAAAACCTTTGCTGTTAACCTTTTTTGTGGGGTTTTAAAAGCGGTTTTAGTCCAACCTAAATAATAAAATACAAAAAAAAAAAAAAAAGAGGAGAGCGACCTCAAAAATTGTTTGTGACAAGCTACATTTTTTTTTTTTGTGTAGTTTCTATTTGTGTCAAAAACTGCTGCTGTAAAAATTTCTTGTTAATGCTCATTATAAATACATGAGACAGAGTTCAGTGCAGAGTTGCATATACGAGACTACGAACCACCTTCAACAACTACTTTTTTGCCCTCATCACACAGTGCTATTAAATTTTCATCTCTATAACACTTGCCCAATCTACAGTAGCCATAGCAGCCATAGCAGCCATAGCAGCCATAGCAGCAGCACATTTCAAATAGAAAATGTCAAAAATATAAAAATAAAATGTCATAAAGGTTGACAGGCATTTTCTAAAGATTCGGTTACAACTCTTTTCATTTTATGTGTTAGACCCATTTTAAGCTTGCTTACCTTCTTCTGCTATGGTTGTCCTTGCTATGCAGCTACGTATTCTATGGCTTTACTTGTGGTTGTGCGGTCAATGGGCAAATCGTTTTGTTGTTTTGCTAACCACAAAAAAAAATATACAAAGATGTAATTTTGAGTTGCTTGAGTTGCTTGACAGTGCATGAAAATATGATATAATTATGTAAGAATTTCTTTAGAGTTCTTTTCAGTTTGAAATGTGACATTTGAGTCTTTTCGCATAAAAAATTATAGAAAATTTTGTTTAAAGTTTTACGAGCACAAAATGACAGTTCAATGTAATCTGTCAGTCTTTCAATTTGAATTCTTCTTAATATTAATTAGCTTTACCTTGCAACTTTTTCACTAAATTATGAATATTGCTGAAGTTTAATTCTTCTTAACGTGCAAGATGAAGAATATGCTGGATGGTTTAGCAGTTTTTCGTATTTTTAAATATGTGAGATGCTATGTTTTAGTGAAAATCCGCTTATTTATACGCCAAATATAATAATTTTTTGCTTCAAATCTATATCAAATCTATTCAACATATCTGAAAAATGTTAGCCGATGATCGCTGTACCTTTTTGTAGTTAGCACTAAGCGACAACCAAATATAGCTGCAAAGTCTAATGGTGCAGTTTGTAGGTCTAATTGAGTAAAATTAAACTGTGTGATTTGCAAGTCATTACCAAAATCTGTACTTATTGTTAGTGTTGGCAAGAAGAGTGATTTTTGAGACATGATTAGCGACTGCGACTTTAAAATCACAGTTATTACAAACAGTAATTAAATCGCAGTTCGCGAAAAACAATCAGCAATTACTGAACTGTGTAATTAATCGAATCATCAATCACAACAAACAAAGCTTTTTCAAGTGAAGAGCTAAAAACAAAAACTCTTCACCCTTCACCAATCTGATAAATGAACAGCTTCACTGTTTGCAAAGAGCGATACACAAAATCGCCGATTGCTGAATGGGTTTACTGAGGAACAAGAAAATTGAAAATCACTGCTTTCAGTCGCAGTGCTTTTTTTCGATTTTTAAATCACTGTTAAAATATCACTGTGGAAAAATCACTGTAAACAAATCACTGTGAAAAAATCACTGTGAAAAAAATCACTATGAAAAAATCAATGTGAAAAAAATCACTGTGAAAAAATCAGATGTGGAAAAATCACTGTGAAAAAATCACTGTAAAAAATCACTGTGAAAAAATCACTGTTAAAGAATTTCAGCTTAATATCTTTAAAACAGAGCGAATAAATCGCGCAGCAACAAACAGACAGACGGATGAACAGACAGACGGACATAGCTAAATCGATTCGTCTCGTCGAGGTGATCAAGAATATATATACTTTATATGGGTACGATGCCTCCTTTAATGCGTTACAAACTTTCCGACAAACTGAATATACCTGTTTTACACTATGTGTTACAGGTATAAAAATTTGAAAAATAAAAAATTAAGTTTGATTTGATAATATGCACAGATAGCAACTGAAATGTTCTAATATTTTATATATTGTTCGAAAAGTTTAAGTTTTCCTTTCCAAAAACTGTTAATAAATAAAATTCGGATCGAAGTTTTCTGAGATATAGTACCAACAGTGAAAAAAGAGCATAAAAGCGATTTTTTACCATAAATCCGGTACCAGTAGTCTCAGTCACTTCGCTCACTTTTATTCTCCGGTCATACAAAATTATTCCATGGAATTTATTATCGATTTCTGGTGTCACTTTTACTTGTACGACTATAATAAATTTCAGTAAAGTATCCATCATATCAATATATATATATTTATCGATTTATGTAGTTTATCGAAAAATATCGATATATTTTAGAGCTTTCATCTCTAACAGCACTTATAATGACTTTTTTTAGTATAGACATAAAATGTATTTATTAAGGAATCTAACTAGACTACCAAACTATTCACTCTTTCGTACTAACTAAACTCAAACAGATTTTGTCACCAAACCAAACTCTGTACTCTCAGTGAGTATGTATGTACTTTGCTAATGACATTGAAGTTTAATGAAACACGAACAAAAGTTTTCTCATAATTAAAAGACCATTTTAATGAGCAACGTGCCGGATATTATATTTAACAAAAAAAAAACTTTGCCAACGAACGAATGTCGAATATATTTTTAGTGGCAGATACATTTCAACTTTTGGTCCATATTTACCGTGCAACACAGCTGTAGGTAATACAACAATGTTTGTCAAACATTTATTTCGAAGTTTGAGTTTTAATAAGCCTGTGCTAACAGAAACTAATTTAAAGCGCCATAAAGTATGCTGTACAAAATATCAGTTTTTTTTTTTTTTTTTGCAGACAACATTTCATTATTTTTTTTTTTTTTTTTTATTTTATAAAAAAAAATTCTAATTAAATATGCTTCCGGCTAAAAAAGTAATTTACGCGACTTCCTGTGTAATCCTTTGAGCTACAACTCAGTTAAATGTTAACTTTTTTTCATATATTTTTTTTAATGAAATTTCATTTGGCAACTTCCTGAAAATTTAATCAGCAGAAAATAAGTGGCACTGTCAAATGTGATTTCTTTCGTTATATTTTTTTATTAAATAAATAAAAAAAATCCTTTCATTTATGTATAAGGTTTGTTGTTTAAATATTTATGTGGAGCAATTTTTATTTAAAAAATTATTTTTTTTATAAAATAAAATAAATATAAATATTTTTCGTTGATTTTTATTTATTATTTTTTTTTTTTTTTGCAAACAAATTTTGTGCGTTATACGTGCACTTTTATACATTTTTTTTACTTTCATATCCTTTATTCTTATTATTCTTGCTGAATGTCCTTATTCAGCTTATACAGTTTTATTCATTCAGCCCAACGCTGACTGACGTTCTACTTTACTGCGCTGCACTGTACTGCAAAAGCAAAGCATTGGAAAAAGTGCGCAAATGTTTTCTGCGCCATAAATTCTGTTATCGCTGCAGGACATTAAAATAAAATAAAAAACGAAAAATCGGCATTTTATATATTTTTCTGTTGCTCCTTTGCAATATATATTCGTACTTGTTTTTTTTTTTTTTTTTTATTTTTTTTTTTATAAGTTGCCTTGGGGTGCAAATAAATAGGAAAAAAAAAAATAAACAAAAGCTGTCGTACTGCACAAGTATTATAAACCCAGCAAAGTGTTAGGATCATATTGAAAAAAATAAAAAAGGGGTGCATATTTATTATGACTTAAACTAGAACGCAGTATTAAATGCATAAATATAAAAATTGTAAACTGAATGTTGCCATTCATGCAATTCATTTGGTGCATATTAATGAGTATACACGCGACGTATACGTAATATATTAAACGTTGTTTTCATCATTACGTATACGCCTTGTAGAATTTTTTTAAAAACCAAGGGAAAAGGATAACTTCCTTTGGACTGAAGATTATATTACAGCCACACATCATTTGACGTGGATAGATCTTTGTGTTCAGCATTTGTATTAAATTTTTTCTTAACATATTAAACGAATTTAAAATAATTTGAAAATTTTTGTAATTTGCGTTCCGATCTCAACTAATTTTAGACTGAATATTTGAAAGCACTTGTACCATATTTGAAGCCATTAGCTCTATAACAATGTTATGTTTGAATGGGAGCTATATCTTAAAAAGAGCGTGGTAAATTGATTTTAAAATACAAAGTACACAGGTCCTAGAAAAGCTTTTAGTTTAAAATATCAACCCAATATCTTTAAAACTGAGCAACATACAGACAAGCGGACCGACAGATGGAAAGAGCTAGATCGACTCATGTTGCAATTATACAAGTTGACGTATTCCGCCATTGTCACTTTCTAATTTGGTAATAAATTTTGTTGAGTATGTATGTTATAGTGAATTTATATAATTTCACCTTATGTGTGTCAATTTTTTGCTTCTTGGGTTTGATAAAATTCAAAAATTTGAATTTTTTTCTAAAACTTTGTGATAAGTTTTTAATTTAAAAACTAATATTTTTTAAATCACCAAAGCACCCGAAGCAAATGTATAGAAAATATAATTTTTCTTACTATCTCTATATCAAAACTTTTCGTACTATTCTCTCCTGTCATGGTGAAATCAAATATTATTCACCACACTGGCACCGTCAGGCACTGGATATATATATATATATATATATATATATATATATCTATTGCAATCATTGGATTTTAGCTCTGGTATTTTTTGCATATCTGAAATTATATCTGGTATTTTTTAGGACATAACATAGAAATTTTTGAAATCTCTTAACTTTTGCGCAATTTGATTAATTATTCTTTCCTAAGCATCTTCTTTAAAGTATAAGAAAAAGGTAAAAAAAAAAGATATGAATCAAATCGGTGAAGTCATTCTCAAGTAATGAAGTGACCACGCAAAAAGTGATTAAATTTATGGCCGTTTTGAAACTTTTCGTTTCGCATCTGCTACTTTTAGTGCAATTGCAGCGCAACCATAATATGTTGGGGCTGCTATAAAAACAATGCAGAAAATGTCTAAAAAATACCTGTTTTTTTTTCTTATAAAAGCCCCAACAGACAGAAAAGCAAAAAAAATATATTGTTGAAAAATTAGAAAATCGACCTTATGAATGAACCGAATATGCCTAATTTGTTGTTTTAGTAGTCTATAATTTTTATTAACATTGTTACCTTTTAAATAAACCGGTTTGGGACTCATCGGTTGGACGGTTTTAATGTCCATAGCGGACATAGAAACATTTTTACTTATAAATAAAATAGGTTTTATCAATAATTATTATAACCTGTACCCAAAGTGTAAAAAGGAATATTATATTTGTGCGGAAGGGGGAGTCGAACCAACTATGTCCGTCTGTCCGTCCGTCTGTCTGTTTGTCTGCCTGTCCGTTCATCCGTCCATGAAAACGATTATCTCGGAGAGACTACCATATTTGAAATTTAGACTCTAATAAGCCTTGTTTCTATTTCTTCAATTTTTATTTTATTTTTATTTAAAATAAATTTGGCGCCATGTATCTACAGAGGCACTAAAGAACGAAAATAAAAGGAATCAACTAAGTTTTTACAAAACTTTCTTCTTTTCCACTCCACTAAATTTCCGACTTAGAGTACCGCGCATACTTTTCAGCTAATCCGTTTCATTTTATTTTTATTTCGTTTTGAAAAGAGTACCTAAACAAACAATTTTCGTAAGGTTTGTTAGTGAATATTCATATTTATATTTTATTTTATTTTTTATATTTTTGGGCTTTGTTAAAAAATTTTCTTCCGGACATTTATTTCGTTCGTTATGCTATTTAGTTTGTTTATATTTTTATACTTCTTCTTTATAATAACATTGTTTATGTTACAAAGCAATTTGTCTAACCTTGACTGTCAACCATAATTTCCTTTTTGTCCTTTTCCGCATTTGTATTTTCTTTTCTGTTTCATATTTGTTTTTTTTTTTTTTTTTTTTTTATTTTATTTTATTTTTTGCTTTTTATTTATATACTTTTTGGCTTGACTAAACTCAAAGGTCAAAACGTTTATACTATTTTTCTTAGTTACATATACGAGATTGTTTGATAAATATTTAAATTTAACAAATTAGCTGGACTTGGAATTGAATATTTTTGTTTTTATAACTTATCAGACTAGCCTCGTTTAACATTTCCATCCAATTTTTTTTTGGTATTTTTATTTTATATAATTTTTTTATTTTTATTTATTTTTTAGTCTATAGAACCGCAAAGTCATAAGCCCATTAGCACTGTTGTTCTTTGCTATTTAGAGGTTTTAGGGGGTTTTGTTTTTCTTCTTTTATGTAACTTTACATTTCACATTTATGATTACTATACACTTTTTTTGTCCCATTATTTTTTTTTTTTTTTTTTGTAAAGCGAAAAGTCGGAAGCTTATTGTGAAACCACATAAACGGCAGCGTAGCTACTACGCTCTACGCTCATAAACACCACACCACACGCCATATAGCAAATATGAAAATATTTATATTGTATGTGTATATTTTTAGTTAAATTATGCATATGCATTTATTTTTTGTTGTTTGCTTTTTGTCTTTGTTTATTGTGCTTTGTTTTACGCGTTTCTGTATATTACTTCTTATTTTCCACCATATTTGTGTATATCATAATTGGCTTTGTTTTTGTGTTTGTTGCCTACTTTTAGGCGCAACGCATTAAATGGGAAATAAGTTTTGCTAACCGCAAAGCTTTTACTTATTTATACTTATATTTCGGTTGCGCAAATTAGCTTTGGTGCAATTTCATTCGAAATTAATTTATGGCATTGCATATGGTATGTGTAGGAGCGTTTTCACTTTTCTTTTCGAGTTTAGTTTTATGTATTTTGCAGGTAAAAGCATTTTTATTTTACTTACTTCCATATAAAAAGTTAATAATGTATTGTATATGTTAAAAATTAAATGGATACATTATTATTTATATTCCAAAATTTAATACATAATTTTATCAAGGCTTAAATGGGTAGATATAATATTTACACAAATGGTTAAACAAGATTTTCTAGTGAAAATTATGATTAAAGAGTACTGCAAACATTTATATCTTAATTTCAATGCTGGCTGTCAGAGACTTTGTGTCTTCGAAATTAATTGCATCGCCTTCGAAGTAATTCCGTCCCCATTACAATACACTTATGCCAATGAATTATAAAATCTTCTTTTTTTCAGCGGCTTGAAACGGTCTTAGAAACGTCACAAAACGGTGACCCCAGCTGAACAGCCAGACGTCGCATGGCGCCAAATTAGATGAATACGGTGGTTGTGGTACGATATGTGTCAAGTCTTTGGGGTTTTGAATGAAAAAACTAAGCCTTTCAAGCTGTCACCATATTTTTGGACACAGTAGTATTAAAGTCTATGTCCTTTGTGAAATAAAATCATTAAACTCTATCAGTGATCTACTCAAAAAAGACCTGCTAAGCCATCCATCCATCAGCTAATTCGAAATTGGTTACACTAGTTTACAAATTTACCAGATCTTGGAAGACAGCCGCAAGATTGGAATGCGAAATTTGTATCAAATAGCATTACACCATTCCAGCTAGGTGATTACCCTAAATAATGCCCATGATAATAACAATGAGCTGAAGATGAGAAGGAATCAATACAAACAAGGAAAAACGTTAACTTCTGTGGAACCGAAGCTGAAATACCCGTTACACAACACTTTTAAAAGTTTATATGTTCACCAGCTGCTTAGATTAAATTTCACGATGAATTTGGTCAAATTTGTATTGAGGCTTTATGTTATATTAGCCCGATCCTTACCATATCGATGGTGCTCACTTAGGCGGACATTGGAATTGATTTTACCAAATTTTAATTGAATTCATTTAGAAATAATATATTTTTTCATACAAAACTCGAAAATGGGCGGTAAATTTGTATGGATGCTTTATCTAAAAATGGGCGTGGCGCTTAGATTTGACATTGAATGACATAAGAAGTGTTCTTACACTTTTTAGAGTGAATATGTTCATAAAGAATACGTATTTTCATACAAAAAATCGAAAAAGTGGTAAGTTTGTATAGGGGCTATATCTGAAAATGGGCGTGGCAACATTCTTTTGATATTGGATGCCATTAGAAGTATTTTTACCCCACATTGTAGTAAAAGCATTCATAAATAATAACTAGTTTTATACAAAGAATCGAAAAAAAGTGGCTAGTTTATATGGGGGATATATCTAAAATTGGGCGTGACACCTTGGTTCTGACATACAAACTAACTAGGAGCATAAAAAGCTTAAGTTTCAAATTTCAGGTCAATATCTTTAAAACTTTCCGAGTAACACTCAGCGCAACAGACTGACGGACAGACAGACGGACATGGCTAAATCGATTCGTCTCATCAAGCTGATCAATAATATCTATACTTTATGGGGTCTCCGATGCCTCCTTCAATGCGTTGCAAACTTTCGGACAAACTGAACATACCCGTTTACACTATGTGTAACGGGTTTAAAAAAGTCATAATTCTGCTAGCTGGAATACCATCGCCAGCAAAGAAATTAAATAAATCTGTAAATTGGTGATCCCAATCGAGCGATATATTTTAATTCGAGATGGAAATGAAAGTAAAGCTGTAATCATCCACTTTGGAAGTAGAAATATGATTCTTCCGCAATAACTGCATTGTGATTGCTTGATTCGTAATCATCTTAAGCAGTATCCCTAAACCGAGTCGATATATAGCTATGTCCGTCTGTCCGTTTTTTTTCTAGTAGTTCAAACTGTTGTACACCATACAAAAGGTCCCATGTCAAACCGGACATTTTTATACTACTGCACCTAACTAAAAACTATAATTTATTGCATATGCATCTAAAAACACAAAAGGAAAATTAAATACTCTAAAAACATTTCTGCGTGTGGCCCAACTTTAAATATTTTTTGGTTAACCTAAGAAAAATAGCAAAGCATTTTTTTTATTATTCCATTTTTTTCTACTAAATTCCATTGCTACAAGTACTCGTTCTCATGTTCCATACATCATTTTGTTTTTTGAACATTTACACAAATTTTTTTACAGCTGCGTTAATTTGAAAAATTATTTGCGAAACGTTTGAAATGCATTTTGCAAGATAAATACTACAAATTCAATATTCCACATACTACACACACCACCCACAATAATATATTTCCATTTTGGTTTTTTCACGCATTTTGCGGTTTTGTTTTATGGCTTGAATTATTTATATCGGTTACCCCATTTTACTTGTGTATGTCCGTCCGCTCAAACTCGAGCATACATAAGTAAGCATGTATGTAAGTATCTGTCTGTCTGTCTGCAGAAAAAAAAACTTTTATGGTTCTGTTTATAAAGTATTTCACATCATTTAGATTGTGCTTGTTTTTTTTTTTTTTTTTTTTTTTGGTTTTGGGTTCTTTTGCGTTTTTGATTTTTCAGTTTTTACTCTTCAATGAATTTTTTTAGTTTTTCGAGACTTTTTTTGGTATATTTCAAATGCCAATCGTTTATTGATTATGTAAATGCTAACATTCATTTTATACACTCGACGCACACATGAAAAAATCTTTTAAAAAGAAAATATAAAATATTAAAGTACACATAATCTAAAAATAAGTACTTGGGAGTAACTACTTGACAGATAGTTGGAAAAGTTCATATTTGCATATTTTGAAAAAAAAAAAAATATATATAAAAAGTAAAAAGCTTTTCATTTTGCTTATATGCAAGTAACTACTTGTTTTAGTATATTTGTTTTAAATAGAAAACTATTGCACCTAATATAAAAAAAGAACTTAAAAAGTAAGTTTAGTCGATATAGATTATATTAGATGTCAAATGCAAAAATTCAGCTTGTTTTGTATCTATAAAATATACTAAAAAAAACCAAAATATTTAATGTTTCTCTATATGAGGGCTGTCACCAAAAATCTCTTCTTAAATCTCTTCTTAAAGAAATAAAGAATATAATTCACAATTAGTTTAAACTACATAAATAAAACTAACAAAAAGACGATGCATATATAAGGTTGTCAAATATCTCCCTTCCGTTTTTTCTTTTTTTAAAATGATCGGATGATTCATAATACCCCCCTTGTAGAACCCCCTCCTTATTTGCGAAGAACTCGGACAGCCACTTTTCACAAGACTCTTTTAAGCCATCTTTACACCACCAAGGGCGTGTAATCACTTGGCGCTATGTCCGGGCTATATAGTGAATGCAATAAAACCTTCCATCCGAGCTCCCGTAGCTTTTGACGAGTCACCAAAGATATGCGTGGCCTGCCATTGTCCTAGTGGAACACTACACCCTTCTTGTTGGCCAATTCTGGACGCTTCTGGTCGATCGCCTGCTTCAAGCGGTCCAGTTGTTTGCAGTAGATGGTAGAATTATGCTTCCGGCCATATGGGAGCAGCTCATAGTGGATGATTCCTTTCCAATCCCACCAAACACACAGCAAAACCTTCCTGGCCATCAATCCCGGCTTGGCCACTGTTTGGAACGATTCACCGGCCTTCGACCACGACCGTTTTCGCTTGATATTGTCGTATGTGATTCATTTTTCGTCGCCAGTCACCATCCGTTTCAAAAATGGCTCGAGTTCGTTCCGTTTTAGCAGCATATCGCAGGCGTTGATTCGATCCAGAATGTTTTTTTTTTTGCGTCAAATGATGCGGCACCCAAACATCAAGTTTTTTTTTTTTTTGTATCCAGCCATCTGCAGATGGTTTAAAATGGTTTGATGACTAACTCCCATCTTCTGGGCGTTGTAACGAGATGTCACATACCGGTCTAACTCGATGCTTTCCATGATTTGATCGGTATTCGTCGTCACAGGTCTTCCGTCGGCTGGCTGTCGTTTTCACCGGTTCTGAATAGTCGAAACCGTTCCTCCGCGGTTCGAAGTGATAGAGTACCATGCCAGAGTAGTTCCTCGTCTGACTTCCAAGCCGATGTCATTGTTTTTGGATGCCTCTGATCCTAAGTACAACCTTGAAGTTTAAATTCGCCATAGAGATGGGCGTCGGGACTTTAATCCCGCGAGTTCCGCTGGGTCCCGTGGGTTCCGCTTACTTTTAATTATAAAATCCCAAGTATTTGTGAGATTTATTAACCATCTCTAATTCTCCATACTCACAGATTTTCTAACGCGTGTTACTGATCTGTGAGTAGATATCAAGTACTTCGTCTTAGTCTCGTTCACCGCTTGACCCATTGAGCGGAAATTCTCTCCAATCTCTTTTGATTCCACAGATCGTTTAGCTGATTTTACAGATTGACAATCTGATTCAAGCACCTGACAAGCTTTACCTTAAAGATTTTACATTGCTGCATATGAATCTGGCCTGCACTGTTTTGAACTGTTTTTGATCATATTTAGCAGATGAACCTGAGAAGTTAGATATTTCGAATTAGGCTTAAATTGATGCTTGAACCCTCCGTTACAAGATCAGAGTCGACAAAATCAGACATTTCTAGTTTGATTCCGGGTTTTCATGACTCACCTCTTGTAGTGGAAGGATTCAATTGGGGAAAAGCGTTCTCTCGACTCCACGGTGTTTTCTTTGTTTTTTCCAGTTTAAGGTTCAAGCTTTCAACTGTAGCACTTTGCGTATTTCCATACTGGTTCAAACTGCATTTTCAAAAATATACTCTTCATGTGGAGCTGATCGAGTATATAGGTTCCAATGGTTATTTTTATTCGAAGCGTGTAGTAAAAAAAGAAATCGGTTCATAAAGTTCCCACAAAGTTCAAATAGATACAATATCTAAACAGGCTATAAAGTATCCTCATAGTCAACAACATTCGATAGCTGCGTTTTTCATGTTTGTAAATAAATTTTGTTGTTGTTAAGCGAAAGATAAATGTGCAGAAAAATGGCAATGATGTGAAGATTGATATACGGAACTGTATGTAAATACATATACACATACTTATGTATATCTATGTATTGTACGTTGCTTATATATGTATGTATTTGCAATAATATTGGTACTTGAGTATTCCACTAAGCATCTAGTAACAACGCGTGCAAAAAAAAACAAAGAAAGGATATTTGCAATATATTGTAATTGAACATTGACTACAAATGTCAGACACACATATACATACAGACACACATGCTTAAATACATATATAGAGTTACATTTTATCATTTTGTTATATATTATACGATGAGTATGTATGTATATCCATGCTGTTTGCAACCATTCTTCAAGCAATAACTCTTGACATTTTTATATTACGCATACGACGCGTCGTACGATGAAAATGTTAAATGAAAGAGATGAAAGAGATGGAGCAGTAAAGACTAGAATAGTAAGTGAGACAAAGTGATAAGACTTGCTTAGCATGCACTAAATTGATATGCAAAGTGTGTGTGTGTGTGTATGTATATGTTGCCATCATTTTACTATAACTCACTTCACATGCAGCTTCCGCTTTCTTTGCTTTATTATGCTGAACGTTTGCTGTAGAAGAAGCAGAGAGAGAGACAAACAAAATAAATACATTTTTTTTTTGCAAAATTTGCAGAAAAAAATAAAAGAATGAAACACATTTTAAAGTGAAACAACAGAGATAAAGTAGACAGCAAGACAGACAGACAGACGGACATATTTTTTATTAGTTTTGCTATTTTTTTTTTGCTTTTATTTTTCACATTTATATATATTTTTTTTTTGTTTTACTACTTTATTTTATTTAACTTTTGTTGTTGTTGTTGCTTTAATGGCTGTCTTTGCTCCTGTAAAAAGGATAAGTGTATTATTACTCAAAATAAAGAGCATTAGAAGTCGTTAGAAGCAAGAATATTTTTAAAACTAATTGAGCGACACTCGCATATATAGTACATATATACATTTTTTTATTATATCCTCTCTCGCAAAACATACACAAGAAAAAAAATATCGCAGCATAAAAGTTGTAAAATTTACTAAGACACTCGCAAGTTGGCAGTTGAACAGAAAATGAGCAGCGCACCGGAAGTGAAAAAAACGCTCGGCATACTTTCAAAACAAGTTCCTTTTAGTCCTTTTTTGTTTTTTTTTCGTTTTTGTCTCTGTTATTGTAATGTCGCGTCGCATATCGCAGATTAGCATAAGCCGTGAGTTGCGCTTTGCTAAGCTGCATACTCGTCCTTTTTTCTTTTATTTCAGCAGACATGTTTTTTTCTATGCGCGCCATTTTGCTAAGTTCGGTTAGTTTGCTGCTAAAGATAGATAGTCCTGCAATGTTTGAGTGCTCTTTAAATACTTACTTATCATTTAGTTTGTTTTCTTTGATTTTTCTTAGCTGGAAGCTAACATTTTGTATGTTTTTTTGCTTTGCGTTTTTTTAAAGAAAACATTTCGAATGTGTTTTTAATATTACTAAAAATTTAAAATATGTATTTGGTATTTTTTAAATATTGTAACTGAACAATGTAGACATGTCAGAAATGAAAATATTTATTTGATTCACATAATACGAATGTCAGTTTAAAATAAAACAATCAAAACGCGTAAAATAAAATCCACACAAAAAGCTTAAATGCCCGTCAAACGAGGATAAGACTAACTCTTCTTGAATTAGCGTTTGGTTTGTAAAGGGGTTATGTGCTATAATGAACCTACTTTAATCATGTGTCCTTTTGTCATCTTATGTTGCTGCAATAAGTATTTTGAAGGTATTCGAAATAAATCGCTTCATAAATTAAATTTTATTTATATACATACTTAAAAATTAGAGCTACATTTCTATAAGGGTTATATGTTATAGTGATCCCACCTCAACCATGGATCATTTTCTAAACATATTGTATTATTAGAAGTCTTTGTACTGTATTTGACGCAAAGCGCTTCATAAATAAACCAATTTTAATAAAAAACTTTAAAATTAGTATGGGGACTATGCCTAAAAATGGGCGTGGCACTTTGGTTTTATTACTTTAACTGTCTAGTACTGAGAACAGCTTAAGTTTTGAATTTCATCTCAATATCTTTTAAACTAAGCATATGAAACGTGTAACTACAGACAGACGGACAATTCTGCATCGGAAAATTTGAGGTTACGTCCTAAAAATTTAAATTTCACGCAAAGTGGTTAAAAGTGGGTTTTTTAACTAGAATCATTTGAACGAGAATTAAATACTTTACAACGCACAATATTTTTCATGAATGGACTCCTCTGGACTCATTTTGTATACCTTTTGAAAAGTGACACTCAATGAAAAATTTTCGTTTTTAGACTACTTACACTTCTACATTATTAAGGGGACTGCACGATTACTTTCTACATTTGACACTCACAAACACAGAATACAAACCACATTGATTCGAACTCATTATAAATTTTTTTTTGTAATTTTGATGTAATATGTCACTTTTTGGCATTTTCAAAATGGGAACAAAACTTTTAAATTTAAAAGCAAGTTCTTTGCAATTGCAACAGCTCTGTTTATCAGCTGATATCTTCGTAGTGGCGCCATCTATTGTGATTTCTGGTGCGCAACATTGAAGAACAATCTTTTGTTAATGCGTTGCGACTTTCAAAAAATTGGTTTTGGCCTCACAAACTGGCAAAATTTCCCATAGTGCATGGCTATTGTAGAATCATGAATTTGATGTCTAGCTGCATGAAAATAATAAGGCAGAAAATGAGAAAAATTTTAATTTAAGATTTTATATTATAATTGTCTATCTGCAGTCTGCCGTATGAGAGAGCTTATCTCGAAAACTAGTCTATATTTAGACTCTCCTGAGCAATTAAGGGATCATTTGCAAACGGGTTTTCTCTAGCTACATTTTAAGCGGTACGAATCAACTTGAAAGTTTCGGGTTTTTTGAATAAAAACGTCTTTGTTTCTTATTCTATGATGGATCCAATGAAATATTTCAATATGGGTAGGACCAAAAAAATTGTAGGTATAGTCCATATACTAATTTTTCCCATTGTTTTTAAGTTTCTGTGTGAAAATTCAGTGTACAATAAAGTGTAGTACTAAGATAAGACTTAACTGAAGATAAAAAAGTTTGGGTACTGGGTATCTTGTAGTCGATTATACTCTACTTTCGCGTTCTTCCGGTCTAAGGATGTCAGTGAAATGAAATCTTTATCTTTATAATTATTTATATACATTAAACTGTAAAAATGTTTCTATGTCCGCTATGCACGTTGAAACCAATTCACCAATGAGTACCGAACTGGTTGCATTTGAAAGGTAAAAATGCAAATATAGTTATAGACCACTAAAACAATGCATAGGGCACATTAGGATCGTTCATGAAGTCGATTTTCAAGTTTTCATACAAAAATGTTATGGCTTTTTTGTATGTTTTTAAACTGTCCTCAACATATTGTGTTCTCGCTGGATTAATAAAGTACTTTTTAAGTGTGTTTTAAGTATGTTTTCATACTAACCCCAACATATTTCGATTACGCTTCATTAAAAAAGTACAAAAATGCCATGAAAAATATCACCAATTGCACAAAAAACAGCAAATATGTAACGGAAAAGAGCCGAAAGAGTAAACGCCCTAACAGCGAAGTTGCTGGGTTTCCGCTAGTTTAATATAAAAACTTTATCTCAACATTAAGTGAAAATAATTTTGAATATATTTTCAAAATTCGAATTTTTTTATTAAATCTTTAATAATTTCAATTTTTCTTTAATAAATTTCTTTACAGAATGCGCTCCTTCATCGAGGAGAATGAAAAAAATGATCCCTTAATTAATGCTCCGGATAAAAAGAACAATCCGTGGGCTGAAAAGGGAAAATGCGTTATCATGTAATATTATCGTAAACCACAGAAATACCGTAATATCAATTATAAACATCCAACAACAACAACAACAACCAATAATAATATAACGCAAACCACAACAACAACAACAAATCATATAAATCAAACCAATCAAACATTAAATAATCTTCAAAATAATGAATTGAACAGCAATTTAAATCAAAACGATGAAACTTTTGCGAATAATAATGATGATGATGAGAATGATATATCCCTAGATCCAATTAGAGAACAAAATCTTTATTATAATGCAGCAGCCAAAAAAGATGAGAACTTTTACAACAATAATTATTATTACTATAATTACAATTTAAATTATGATAATTTACAAAATATAACAAAAACACGCGAAATTTATCAACAAATTAAACGACGAACACAACAGGAAATCTTACAACGTCCCATATTATTACAATTTGTTGTTTTCATTATTTGGTTACATAATAAATTTTGGCAAATATTTTATGAAAAATTAATACGACGATTGCAATAGTGTGGCGAGAAAAATTGTAATTGTTGTAAATTAAGTTAAATTAATTTATTAAATTAAATTAAAAAAAAAAAGAAAATATGCTGCATTAAAACAACAACAACAACAAATATAAAACTTCTATACTCAACTCTAACTCTAACGCTCTATTAAAACTATCTATATTTTTTTTTTCTTCTCTAAACAAAAATAAAATATATATCGCTGTCTCTACTAGTCGTCTCATTGTAGTAAAAAATAAAAAAAAAATATTAAATAAAATAAATAACGCATGGATTCATCGTAATTACTAAATGTGTTTTACTTTTTTTATTTTCGTTTACACATAAAAAGCTTTTAGTTTGAATTGTAGCTCATCAACAACATGTATCAACTTTAACGTACATCATCAACGTACTCGTATGTATTCAAAAAAATATTTAGCGCATCTTTTAATTTTTTTATTTTAAATCACTGCATTTGCACTTAAATTTTTTTGTAATTCACTTCAAACCATAATAATCATGCCACTAGAAAAATGCTCCACCGGCTCCTTTAATCCTTCTCGTTCCAAAACAAAAAATATAATAAAAAGAAAAACAAACCAAATACACTAATTTAGTCAACAAGCCATTATAAACACCTCAGACTACAGCAAAAGATACAAAAGTATCTAGAACAAAATGTATCTGTCAAGCAAAAAAATAAAAATATATATAGCATACCCCATGTTATGTGTAAACTACTAACCCACCCATTTAGTATGAAACCTTACTACGTATTATAAAAAAAAAAATAAAGAAAAATACCAAATGGTAACCTAAAAGATACAAGTTGAAGTCCTTAAAAACAAAAAAGTATAATTGTATGTATGCCATGAAAAAATGAAATCAAAGCTAGTCGAAAAAAATGTTCTTTCACTTAAGGTTTCCTTTTTATTAAGCTTAAAAAAAATATTTATAGAAAAAAGAAACAAACTAAAAATTAACTAAAGTAACATGAAATCTATTTTCCGATTGTAGTTTTAGTTTTCTAAAGTGCATATTTTTTTTTTATATTGTTTTAAAAGCTACAAAACCAAATGAATGCTACTAATGAGCTAAAACATTGTTAAAAAGTGAAGTTTGCTACAATTTCTTTCTAATGAAATTTAAAAAAAAAAAAAAAAATGCAAGGGTCACCAATAAATAATTTATATAAATAATATTAAAGCTTTGCAGTTTGTAGCAAAAGTGAAAATTAAAAAAAAAATGATGTATTGATTTTTACTAATAAAAAGTTCTAATCAAACTGCAAGCCTTTGCACTAAATGCTTTTAGTTACTAAAAAATTAGCAACTAAAAGTATGCAATGCATTTTTTCAACGAATATGTGGGGTCACCAATTAAATTTAAAAATTAATTTACTGGCAAACTGCAAGCCTTTGCCCTACAATGCTTTTAGTTACTAAAAATTAGCAACTAAAAGTATGCAATGCATTTTTTTCAACGAATATGTGGGGTCACCAATAAAATTTAAAAATTAATTTACTGGCAAACTGCAAGCCTTTGCGCTAAATGCTTTTAGTTACTAAAACTTAGCAACTAAAAGTATGCAATGCATTTTTCCAACGAATATGTGGGGTCACCAATTAAATTAAACAAAGCATAAACTGCTTTTTCTGCTTTAACTTCACTTCTCTTCTTTAACTTCCAAAAACTCTTATCTACTCTGCTTTCCCTACACCTTCTATCAAAAAAAAAAAAAAAAAAATAAATAAAAAACTAAATAAATTCTATAAAAATATAAAATAAACAAAAACAATTTAAATACATTTTATTAAAAATGTTGTAGCCAAAAGAAATATTTCTTAATGAATTTCAAGTAGCAACAAAAAGTATGCAATACAAAAATATTATTAATAAAATAAAGTAGCAAAAGGAAAAAAACAAAAACAAATCAGATAACAAACCAATCAAGTAGCGCTTTTCTGATTTAAGTAGCAAAATTTTATGCAAATTAGTGAAATTTTATATTAAAAAAATAAATATATATATTTTAAATTAAATTAAGCATTTATAAACGAATAACAACAACAAAAAAATAAGGCAAACGTAAACTATTAAAAAGGCAGACGCTGTTATGATAAAAATAATAAAAAGAAATTTTAATTTCTAAATTAAATATTATATTTTAACTTTTTTTTTTTTTTTTAAATACATATATGCTTAGTAATTATATTATATATAAAATATACGCAAGTAGCTGAAGACAACAAACAAAGAACATACATACAACAACAAATACACAAAAAAACAATATACACTGAGAAAAAAAAAAAACAATTTAAAGGAACAACTTTATGGTAGTTGTAGTTAAATAGCGAAAAAAATGAAACAACTTATATGGTATATGAATATATATGTATACTAATATTATTATTATTATTATAATTAGCGAAAAAAAACGTTATTTTAATGAAAAAAATAAATATAAATAAATCAGCTTAAACTTTATATAGAGTTGAAACCAAAAACTGCAAATGGACTTGAAAAGCTGATCAAGATATATATTATATATAAATGAAGACGCTGTTCTCTGGTTAAAAAAAAAAAAAAAAAAAAAAACACAAGAAGAAATAATAATATAAAAAGTTTATGTTTAATAAAATATTTAGTTTTTGCTGAATATTTTTTTTTTAAATTTTTTTTTATTATTAATTTTTTTAATTTTTAATAATTGCAAAAAGACAACATACACTTTGCAAAAAATAATAACAAAAAAACAACTACAACATACAAACATTAAAAAATAAAAGCATTGAGGTTACCATGAAGTAGTAACATGAGGTAAAAATATATATAAAAAAAAATATTTAAATAAAATTAAGTTAGACATAAAAGAGCAAACGCAGCCATTGGCAAATTAAATAAAAAAAAATAATTGAGTTAAAAAATAATTATATATATTTCCCCCATAGCAAAACACAGAGTCAAAGAAATAAAAGACAACAAAAAAAATTAAATACTTAAATATAAGTTCATCAAAAAAACACAAACACACACAAGCTACACAAACATATAAAAACAGATACAAAAAAAAAAAAAAAATAAAATAAAAAAGAAGTCATATAGACAATTATATACATATATACTAATATATAAACTATATAAATATTTCTATATATATACAAAATATGCTAATTAATGTTAAATAAGTTTTAATTCTAATAACAACAACAACAATAAGTTAAAAGTAAAAGTTAATTAAAAAAAATAAAAAAAAACTTTACTACAAATAAGTAAAAAATAAACTTATTATAGTAACCAAAGGAAGAAAAAAAATACTTTAAAAATTAAATAAAGCAAATATTGAACACGCAAAAAATCGAACAAACAAACCAACCAATTAAAAAAAAAAAATAAATAAAATAATAAACGAAGACTTTGTGGATTCATGAAGGAAGCCAACAAGGAAAGCAGAAGGAATACTAATTAAAAAAAAAAAAAAAACCTGGAGAAAATCAAATGGAGAAAAGTTGACGCAGTAGAGCAAAACAGTGCTAACTTTAAGTTAAGTAAACTACATATTATATTATATATAATTTATAATTATTTAAACATAATAAAAATGAAAAAAAATAAACTTTAAATAGCAGCGAAGATCTAGGGATAAAAAAAAAAATAAAAATACATTAAAATTAAAAATATATAATATAGCCAAATACATATTAAAAAAAATATTAGGTATTTGTGGTTAAAAAAAAGCAGGTGGTTCAAAAGCCATACGAAAATCTAAAATGAAGCTGGCAAAGCTACACATACTAAATAATCAAAAAAAAAAAATTAAAACAAGTACTCAAAAAATTTAAAACTATAAGTAATTGTTGTTAATAAAAAAATTAAAAAAAAAAATAAATATAATTTTTTTATTAGCAGCAAATAGCTACAGTTTTATTTTACACATTTAAAAAAATTATTGAATCAAATATATTTAAAATTAAAAAATTTTTACTGCATAAAACAAAAAATTTCTTGCAGTGTAACACTGTTTTTTTTTTTTTTTTTTTTTTTTTTAACACTTTTAACATTTTCAAACACTGCAAGCAAGCTGCAAATCTCGCGGAGTAGCACAGACAGTTATAAAGAAAGCTTTTAAAGTTGGCAATGCTGCGTGCAAAAAGGGTTTTAAGGTAGCTAAATGTAAGTGCAGTGTTGTAAAGTTTCTTTCTACAAAAAAACATTTTTAAAACAGTGTTGCACAAAAGTAATTTGAAATTAATATTAAAAAAAATATAAATTAAAAAAATATAAACAATTAAATGCAAGTTAATTAAAACTAATTAAAAATTAGCAACATGTTCTAGTAAAAATTCAATAAAAAAAATATAATTAAATATATTTATTAAAAAAAACATATAACAAAAAATATTGAGGGTCATGAAAGGTTAAATGCAAAGCAAAAAAAAAAAAAAAAAATTCAAAGTAGATTTTTAGTAAAAATTTTGAAAAACAAAATATATAAATTCAAACTTAAACGAACGTTTTTAAAAACGCATATATACATCAATTATATATATAAATGTTACATAAAAAAAATACACTATATATAAATAAATATAAAAACAAAACATATATATTAAAAAAATTATTCACGTGCATGTAAAATGTTGTTAAAAAAAATTTATTAAAAAAATTTCAATATTATGCATACAAAATTCTATACATAAAATATTATATTTATAAGTAAAATGAAAAGCGCGCGGTAGCAACTGTACTACATAAGTGTTAAGCATGGTTTGAGTTTAAAAAAAAATTAGTGTTGGAAAGCGCATAAGCGCTAGGAGTGCTAAAAAAAGTTGAAAGGTTTAGGCATGGCATACATGAAGGTAAAAAAAATTATATAAAATTAATTAAACAAATTAAAGGAAAACATTTTTAAAAAATACATAACTTCTAGTTTATAAGTCGATGTTGAAGTTTATTCTGAAAAAAAAGAAAAATATTAAAAGTTTATTAAAAAAAATACATATTTATTGTTACAGTTTAAAAAAAAATATTCACAATAAAAAAAATTAAATATATATATAAAAATAAATATACGCATTGCTGTGTCAAAATAAGTAAATATAAGATATATGGACATTTGAAAAAAAAAAAAAACAAAAAATTAATTTTAAAAACTTAAATGATTGATTGATTCTTAAAGTTGCCTCTAATAAAAATTGGAGAAAAAAAAATGGTTCAGAAGAGCGAACCCAAAACAAAACAAAAAAAAAAACAATTAAATATATAACAAAATTAGCATTAAGTGAATTTTAACAAAGAAAAAAAAAAAAAGAACTTCATTAAAAAAATTAACAAAAAATACATATAACAAATTAATTACAAAACATTAATTAATTAATTAAATAAATAAAACAAAAAAATCTCACAAATATTTAGCTGTTAAAAAAAAATAAACACATTAAAAAACTTTCAAAAACAAGTAAAAAAAAAAAAACAACAAAATATGATTATCATTAAAAAATCCTCTACCAATAAAAGTAAACTTTGAAAAATCCTAAGCGGAAAAAGCTACCCTCTAAACTAAAAAAAAAAAAAAAAAACTTGAAAAAAAAAAACTTAAAAAAAAAAAAACAAAAAACTAAAAAAAATTTGGCTTGTGTTTTATTTAGCAGTAAAGCTGCTTTTAAAAAAAATCATTTTTTTTTTGTCTTAAGCTTAGCAACAAAACCACACAACAAACACCCCCCCCACCCCTCTTTTTTGCTATGCCAGTCGTTAATATATCTGCTGCCTTGTCCTACAAGTCCTTGTTATGCAAGTCCCGGCAAGCGTTTGTTTTTATTATTTTAATTATTGGCTTTTTTTTTGTTTTTTTAATTTGAAATATTTTTTTTCTTTTTTGGCTTTTTTATATTAAAATATAAATTCATTACATCTTAATTTTGAATTTTAGGCGCGCTCAAAACTTGTTGTTCTACGTTGTACTTCAGTGTTAAAATGAATTTTATTGTATTTGCTTTGGATTTTGAAGATTTTGTGCTTCATACTACGTTGCTTCTACATTTTTAGTGATATTTTCGTTGGTCTTGGAATATATTTTTAAAGTTGAAAAGTGAGTATTAAAAAAGATATGCAGCGATATATTATGAAAAATATTTTAATTAATTAAATTTTAGTTTAAAAAGAACTATGGATGTTTTATTTATTAAAAAATGGATTATGAATGCGAGTAAGTAAAATTATTAAAAAATAAAAAATACAAGGAAAAACGTTAACTTCGGTGGAACCGAAGCTGAAATACCCGTTACACAACACTTTTAATACCTTATATGTTCACGATGAATTTGGTATAATTTATATGGAGGCTTTATGTTACATTAGCCCGATCCTTACCATATCGATAGTGTTCACATAGTCATACATTGGATTGATTTTGCCAAATTTTAATTGAATTCATTCAGAAAAATTAATGTTTTCATACAAAAAATCGAAAATAGGCGGTTAGTTTGTATGGGGGCTATATCTAAAAATGGGCGTGGTATCTTGGTTCTGACATACAAACTAACTAGAAGAACAAAAAGCTTAAGTTTCAAATTTCAGGTCAATATCTTTAAAACTTTCCGAGTAAAACGCATCGCAACAGACAGACAGACGGACAGACAGATGGACATGGCTAGATCGATTCGTCTCATCGAGCTGTTCAATAATATATATACTTTATGGGGTCTCAGATGCCTCCTTTAATGCGTTGCAAAATATATTTTATCAAAGCGGAAATGAAATAGGAAAATGGTTCAAGCTTTTCTCTGAATGGCTCTGGATAATTTAAATATTAAGTTAAGTGGACCTATATTTACTCTCTTCAAAATAATCAATTTCATAAGGCACACATTAAAACAGAGATAGTTAAAGTTAATAGTATACAAAAGGGATGTAATCAAGAATATATATACTACTGCGACCAAAAACTAGTCGGAACTAGTTTTATAAATCAAAAATCTTTACTTATTCTTTCTCATCAATTTCGACACTTATGTCAACGCTTCTTTCAGTCCTCGAAACATACCAAAATGCCTACTTCTGGTATAGTCTTCAGAACGTGCGCCGATTCACGTTGAATGTCTTCAATCGACTCAAAACGGTTTTCTTGGAGTGGGGTCTGGGGTTTTTGAATTAGCCAGAAGTCACACGAAACCAAATCTGGTGAATAAGGTGGTTGCGAAACGGTATTGGTTTCATTTTTAGCGAAAAGTCATGATGAATCAGTGTTCATTCCAGAGAATTTGGTACCAATCAAGACTTGACAAAAAAATCTTTCAAAATGGTATTAATTGATGCTTTTGATACGCCAATTTCATCAGCAATGTCTCTCATAGTTAATCGACGGTGTGCGAGCACTAATTCTTTTACTTTTTGGATGTGAGCATCGTCCGTTGAGGTCGATGGTCGAGAAGGGCGCTCTTCGTCTTCAACACGTTCTCAACCCTCTTTGAACAATTTATACTAATCATACGTTGTTGATTTTGGTAGAGCTCGGTCCCTAGAAGCCTTCTTCAACATTTTCAACGTTTATGTAGCATTAATTTCATTCAGAAAACAAAATTTGACCGCAATTGTTGAATAATCGAAAAATAATTAAAAAATCGAAGAGTAACTCAAACATTAATGAATATTTTGACATATAATTTAACATGGAAGTCAGTAACAGTTGTACCAATTTAAAAAAAAAACATATTGAAAGAAAATATTTACCCGCGTAATTTTAATCGAATTAAATTCCGACTACTTTTGGACACTAATTAGATCTCCGGTTACATTAGGGTTACATTAGAGTGCCGTCAACAGGAAAAAAGGCAGACAAAACGAGATTAAAAAGGTACTGGCTAGGTTAATGGACAAAGATTCCTCTCTCCCTCTTTAATAAGCAGGAGAATATCATTAGTCGGGGCGACCCTGATTTGATCGGTTGTGATAAAACACCGATTAAACGGAGTGAGTCTAAAGCGAGCCAAAGCCGGACACTCGCAGAGAATGTGTGTGCTAGTTTTATCGTCCTACACTCTGACTCTGGGGACAGGCCTATTTTGTTAAGATAATATCTCAATCTATTATGACCAGTAAAGTAGCCAGTTAGCAATATGAGGTCATGATGGTTGAGATATACGACGTATTTAGAGCAGATAGGGCGAGATAATTGCTTAGCTTGTCGTAGGCCCGGATAGTGAATTCACTATTGTTGAAGAGATTCTGCGCAGAACCTTTCAATAATACGTTTGGCTGAGGCTCAACTGAGCCCGCAGAAAGGCTCCGGGCCAATATGGGGCGAAGAGGCGTTAGATCTGGCGAATTCGTCTGCAGCTTCACTGTCGTCAGTACCCCTGTGTCCAGGGACCCAGCAGATTATGACTTTACGACCTTGAGAGAGGTGTTGAAGTGTGTCAAAACACTGGAGAACTAACTTAAATGAAAAGGTCCACGAAGTTAGTGCTTTGATAGCCGCTTGGCTATCAAAGAAAATTGTGATTTTGGCCCCCGAGAACTATAAGCCAAAAGGCGAAAGACCGTGGGCCAAGCACCCATTGCAACAGAGATTCTGGTATTGGGACCGTATATGCCAACACCTGTGCCTGTTTCGGAAAGCAAGCTATCAGTGTACCTTTTGATGGTTGATGGTTCGAAACCTAGGTCGCCACACGTCCAATCTGACCGATTGGGAAGTAGAAACGAGAAGCGTCTGCCAAAGCGAAAAACCGTGAATATAAAATCTGTCATGCTGCAGATCTCGATGCCGGGAATGAGTTTTAAGATGTTTGAATGACCAAAGTCATAAAGTACATCACAATTCATGGATTCTGCGAGCTTCCATAGCAGCTGATGACTTCGTGAAGATGCACCATAAGCAAAACTTTTTATAAAAATGTTTTCAAACGAATAAATTTCAAAACGAAAGTTAATAAATTCCATTTCAAATTCTTCAAAGTATTTTGCACAGCTTCTAAATTTAATTAAGCCAGCGCATGTTCATTGCTCGATTAAATAATTGAAAAGCAACGCCAGGAATGTTTACCTCAATTTAGTACAAGGAAATAGTTAAATATTGATACCGACAAGTAAAAAAAGTACAATCAAGAGTATGTAAAGAGATTTAATAAAAAAAAATATTGTAGAACAAAAGATAAAAATAAAAAAAAAAAAGACAGAGAGAAAATTTAAGTTCAATTGTGGCGCCAATATGGTCATTGTTTGAAAATCAATTGAAATTCATTGAACTGCAAAGTGAGCCAAGTTAAGCTAAATACACGTGCAAATAAACAGAGAAAGATAGATATAAAAATAGAAAGAGAGAGAGAGAGATACTTTATGTGTACAAATGCAGCTGTTGGAACAAGAAACATTTCGATTGTTCATATTGAATCAATTTGATTCAAGCGATTTGGCGTATTGGACAATTTGAATCGATTTGAAAGCAAATTAAATACAAATTGTTGTAATGAAATACGTAAATTTTCACGGATATTGTATGTGTTTGTGTTAGTTAGAAATGCGATTTTAGTATTTACCATAAACATGCATGTCTCACACCTAAAACACCAGGACCACCCATTTAAATGCTAAAATATAACATATGCATCCGTGTTCTGCATCTCATTTTGTGTTTTGTTAAGGTTTACCAAAACGAATTAGCATTTTGTCATTTATCTGTGTTCATCGAAATAGATTTAATTGCAAGTTTAGCTAATTTTGGGCACTCGTATGTGTGATTCCCCCACATTCCTTGCATCCTGTTTTACATAAAATGGTTTTCGTGTTTGCCAAACGCCATGTAAGCCGACACACTGTTTGTTTCATTTGATTGCTCTTTTGGGATAATAATACATGCACAACAAAAAAAATTTACATACTACAACAGAACTTAACAATTCCGAAATAAATTTTGCATGTAAATTGGCGCAGGCGAATAAAAGTGAAAGTAGCTAATTTATATGTCAATTTCTTTGGGTTTCCCCTCTTTTCATAGTCGACAAATAATAAAAATTTTAGTTGTAGAAACTTTATAGTAGCAATTTTATATGAAATCATTTTTAATATATTTCTAGATAAAATTTAAAGCAAGTTTCAAATAATAAATGAGTACTAAAGATTAGTGTTGGCAATAAAATCAGTTTCGGTGATTTTTTCACAGTGATTTAAAAATCACAATGTCGCACTGCAATTGAAAATAATGATTTACAATTTTCTTGTTACTCAGTGAAAATGTTCAGTTATCGGGGATTTTACTAAGTATCGCTCTTCGCTAGCTGTTGCGATTATCTTTTTACGAACTGCGATTTTTCACTAGTTGCAGTCACAGTGATTTTCACTCAAATATCATTCTTATTTCCAATTCTAATAAAGTCTTTATCGCTTAGTGCAGTGGCAATGACAATTTTTCCATAGTCTTATATGCTCACACATACCTACTAAAGATTATAACAGAATTATTTTTCAATGCAGCCCCGTCACCTCTACTGACAAAACAGTATACAAAACAAATTTGCTTCAGCCAAGTTGCTTACAAATTGTAAGCAAAGAATGCTTTAAAGATGAGGACTAATTTCGGAAGCTCTGGAATGGATCCAAAATGATTTCGGCTATAAGTATTCGAAATAAGGTAAATACCGTAAGCAAAAATAAACATATTCGTCCTCAGTGAGGCCTCCATAGATATCTTGCATGGATTAAAAATGAAAAAAACAGAACCAATTCTTGAATATCAAAATTAATGAACACAGGACTTAAAGATAAGCTCTCGCAGTAACGGCTGCAGTATCAAAAGAGAGATTGCAGGCTGCTGGCTGAAATTTTAACAGTTCATTACTTAGCAGCTGTTCAGATAATATAAGATGCAGAGTACCGTAGACCCTGAAACACCTACTCTGCATCTTCTTAGCTTAGTGCTACGATAAAATTACATCAATTCGTTCAGGGATTACTGTAATTTTTAGTATTTCTGCGAGTTTGGCAAATGCCAAGAGTTTGTTGTGAGTTCTACTGGCCGCCTCTTCTAACGATGTGATCCGCGGTGTTTCAAGATATTTTATTCTTGTCCAAGCTATAGCTGGACAGTTACAGATTAGATGCTCCAGAGACTCCACGACTCCCTACCTCTCACATTTCTGCATACCTCTGTGGATCTTATACCTAGCTTTTTGGCATGAGCGGCCGCTACGTAATGTACTATAAGGATTCCTACTATTAGTCTGTTTTTCATTTGCTCTTGTGCACACCCTTTTAGATATGCAGGCATTCATCTCCAGATTGCTGTGTAGTGTGCTTGGCTGTCTGCCATCCCGTTACCATCAATAATCCGACGGCAGGGAATTCAGAAGATGTGTATCTGTTTAGTGGTATTTGGATCATTTACTGCTACTCTGCTCGCTAGGACATTTCTAGAACTATACACACTAGTGCCTGTCGTTGCACTTTTTACATGACCTTTATGTATGTGGACTTCTTCGCGGCCTGCCACCATTCCAGAACGACATGAAGCAAGATTGGTCGTACAGCTGCCAAGTATATCCAGTGTGCCAGTCTGGTACAACGCATTGGTTGTATTTTTTCACCCGTTCTTGTATATTGGGTCTCCACATCAGCTTTCAGTCCAGTACTACTCCAAGATGTCGTACACTTTTAGGCGAGTGCTGTATAACGTTTATTTTGTGTGGGATCTATTACGAAACTTTTCGTCTCTTGGTAAAGAGAATTAGGTCCGTGTTCACACTAAGACCGGCCCCCGTAGCTTACTTAAGCATCTTCTTTAAAGTGTTGTCCATAAACGAGCTGAGGTTCATTGGCTATTTACCCTTGATAATAATGCTTATGCCAATTACCCTGGGAAGTGCTGAATTGTTTAAGGATTTTGTTTACCACTTGTTGCCAAAGTAGAGGTTACAGGACTCCATCTTGCGGTGTGCCTTCGTGTGCCCCTCTTGTCATCGTCGTGACTCCCCATTCGGCTTAAACTCTTTTGCAGCTCAGCAGGCTATGAATCTAGAAGTTAATAGTCTACTAACAGCAAACAATTTATTCCATTCCCATTATAAGTGTTTAAAGAATAATTGATACTCTATTAAATTTTTGTAAACCATACAAAAAAAAAAAAATAAAAACAAGAAAGAACGCTGAAGTCGAGTATGCTCGACTACAAGATACCCTGTACCCAATCTATATGTACCTTAAGTTAGGTTCTATTTGACTACCATACATCATTGAATTGGATTTTCATAGAAAAACTTAAAAAATCGGGTAGTATCATTGATTGGGTTTATACCTAAAATTTTGTTGGGCCTTATTTTTTTTTTTTTTTTTTTTTTTTTTTTTTTTTATTTATTTAATATATATATATTTTATTTAAATTAAAAAAAATATTTTTTTTTTTTTTTTAAATATATTTTGTTTTTTATTTTTATTGGGGTTATTTTTTAAATTTTTTTTTTTTCCTATTTATTTTTTTTTTTTTTTTTTATTTTAAATAAATTATATTTATTTTTTTTTAATTTCTAATAAAAAAAAAAAAATTTTTTTTTTAAAAAAAATTAAAATTTTTTATTTTTTTTGTGGAATGGTTTACTGTTTAAAATTAAAAAAAAATTAATTGTTTGTTAATTCACGCCTGGCTAGGTGAGATATTTTAATTTTAATTTTAATATTTTTAATTTTTTCTTAAATTAAAAAATTTTTTTTTCACACAGGAGAAGAGGACAGAAGGAAGGAAGGGAAGAGGGAAAGAAGGGAGGGAGGGAGGGAGGAAAGGAAAAAAAAAGTTAGTTTGCCCTCCCCTTCTTGATTAATAAAAAATATATTTTTTTTGGGGTTTTTTTTGTCCCTCTTTCTGTTTTTTACATACTTTCCCAATCTAAATACCCCCTTTACCCTTTGGTACGGGGTATAATAAATGTTTAAATTATTCAACAAAAATATTCCATTTATGCACAATGCAACTCTTTTTCTTTCATTTGGCCACTCAATTAAACTTATAAAATATTCCAAGATTAAGTGTGCTCCTGAGGCTAAGTAAATAATTCATATTTATTTAAATTTAGAAAAAAAAAAAACAAAAAATAAAAATAGAAGAATTTATATTGTCTTATCTAACTTTGTACATTTATGCATACATTTTAATACGTATCATCTTCAAATAACTAAATGCGTCTTTGAAATGTCGAAAATATGCTAATGCGCCTAAGGCAAGGCATCACTCAATGTTAACATTTGAGTATGTATGTGTAGTAGTACATAAGTAAGTATTAATGTACATATTGGGACACATACATATATAGTATAAGAGCTTTCCTGTGTATGTCATCCCTTGTAAAATGTTATCTGCTTTTGAGCGCCTCAATCGCATTATTGCTGAAAAGTAGCAACAGAAAATTAAAAGTTTTCTGCTAAGCATTAAATTTACAATGCCTTTCTCTCTGTCTGTCTGTCTGTCGGTCTTGCTGTTGAATTAATTTAAACTTCGAGTAAAAACAAGTTCTAAAGATGTGAAAGACAAAGTTATTTGAAATATTTGTTTCATAATTTTAGATATTCTTTTATATCAGAAAGTGTTTATATTTGAATTTTTGATTTCAAATTAACTAAAATATTTTTACTTAATTAAATTATTAAATGTAATTTTTAAAGAGCGACGGCACGTGCTACTCTAAGAACATACGAAAGTAAGCACGGATATTCTAGTATCATGCACACACTTATGTGTCTGAAGGCACTTATTTGTCTGAAGGCACTTATGTGTCTGAAGGCACTTATGTGTCTGAAGGCACTTATGTGTCTGAAGGCACTTATGCGTCTGAAGTTACTGTTGTGTCTGAAGGCACTTATGTGTCTGAAGGCACTTATGTGTCTGAAGGCACTTATGTGTCTGAAGGCACTTATGTGTCTGAAGGCACTTATGTGTCTGAAGGCACTTTTTCTGAAGGCACTTATGTGTCTGAAGGCACTTATGTGTCTGAAGGCACTTATGTGTCTGAAGGCACTTATGTGTCTGAAGGCACTTATGTCGTCTGAAGGCACTTATGCGTCTGAAGTTACTGTTGTGTCTGAAGGCACTTATGTGTCTGAAGGCACTTATGTGTCTGAAGGCACTTATGTATCTGAAGGCACTTATGTGTCTGAGGCACTGTTGAGTCTGAAGTCACTGTTGTGTCTGAAGTCACTTATGTTTCTGAAGATACTTATGTGTCTAAAGGCACTGTTGGGTCTGAAGGCACTTAAGTGTCTGAAGGCACTGTTGTGTCTGAAGGCACTATTGCGACTTCAATTTAATAAGCAAAATTAATAAGTCAAACAAAAAAAACCAAGGATGCACAAGTATTCTACTACATTTTACTGAATAAAAACTTTGGAATATAATCATTTTTTGAATTTTAAATTGTAAGCAATCGTTTCCATTAGAATACACCTCACCCATAACGCAGCCTCTCACCGATTTAGTAAAAATTTGCTTTTTCGAGACGGCGCCATCAATGCGGCACACTTTCAACGGCAAAAGCCAAATGGCGCCAATGTTATATTTACTATTTTCGCGCGCGAGCTAAAACGCCTGAATATATGCAATGGATTGCTCATTAAGTCAGCGCGTGGCATCAAGCAAAAGGGGACACGAGGAAGCGAGACAGAGTGATAGAGAATAAGATATGAATAAACACGAATCGGCGAGAAAATGCAAATTTATTTGCTTGTGATTTGCAGTTAACTTGTTTTCGTGTCTTTTTTTTTTTTTTTTGCTTGTCGCTGACTTGACTCAGGACAAAATGAGTAGCGACAAATTCCTTGCATTATTCTAATGACAGAGCACGGAAATATGCAATGTATTCAAGCGTAAAAGTTATTCTAATATTTTTTCTCCACTATCCTTCTTCGTGTAAGCGTAAGTTTAGGGCGCTGCACAACAACTGTGCTGCGCTAAATTATATTGTTGCTGCGAGCAGATGCATGCAAATGGGTACTCGCTTTTTTTTCGTAATAAATCATTGGACATTTGTTGTTGAGTTTTTACAACAGTTTAATGAGCTACAAATAATAAAGAATGCTTTTCCCTAAAAAACTTAATAATATTAAAAACTTAAAAATATTTACTAAGTCGCCATAACCAGTAACTAGCTGAAATATGCTTGTAGAATTTTTTGTCATTTGCTGTTGATAAGGAGCTTTTACGACTGCTTTGCTTCTAAAGCATCAACACTTTCGTATACTTCAATGTTTAAGTATGCTCAATTCTGAAACGTTCTTCCTGAAATTTTCACAGAGTCTATATGGGACCCTGGAAGGAATAAATAGCCCTTTTTTGACAACAGCTACGAATACACATATTTTTAAAAAAAACCGTAAATTATATATAATATTTATAATATTTTTTACTTGTTCAAGGGACTTCTAAATGGGGGACGTTTTTTTTTCAAGCACACCTGGCTCAGCTAGTCTCATATAAAAATATAGAAAGGTAACCATTTTGAGCTCCAAAGATTTGCTGTGGAACTGAGTCCAAAGATGTATTTAAATTCTTTAAATAAATCAAGGAAATGTTAGGAGCAGGGAGTCGTGGAAACTCTGCAGCACTTTGCCAAACACGCAGGATTACTAAAAATTTAAGTAATTCCTGAACGAGCTTCTTTGGAGTATTACTGGTTGAAGTTGCAGAGTCGGTGTTTCAGGGTTTCTACAGTAACCTGCTTCCAAAATTTCATTGGTTATACCTAACTTTGTAAACAGCTGCTAAGTAATGAACTATTAAAATTTATCCAGCAACCTTCTCTTTTAAAACTGCAGCAGACACTGCCAGAGCTTATCTTTAAGTCCTGTGTTCATTAATTTGTATATTCAACAATCGGTTCTGTTTTTCCATTTTCAATCTCTGATAGCTGGGAATCTTTTTTATGGTGTTGAAAACAACAACTGCTGCCATGGATGTTAGACGGTTGTCGTCTGCAAGGCATCTATGGCTGCCCACCTGTCGAAGAATATGTTTATTTGTTCCTACAGGTTTTGTAGCGGTTGTAATTTCTCCGCAGTTTTCCTTATTGGGAATACCTACACTCGAATTTATTTTGGACCCATCGCAGAGTTTCCGTAAGTAGTGCTCTTCTTCTTACTGTAATCCTTGCTTACAATTAGTAAATGTGCAGCAAAATAAACAACTTGGCTGAAACAAATTATTTTTGTATACTATTTTCTCAGTAGTGGTGACGGGGCTGTAATTATGAAAGGACTTATTAGGTGTACATTTTCTTCATTTTAGTCTTTATGTTGCAAATTCTGCTTCATTTATTTTGCAAAGTCGTGACTAGAGCTTATAAAAGTGTATGGGAACTGTTAAAGGGGAGCTCTCATCCATCGATTAACAAGTTTAAAGGCGCTTTGTTCCAGCTCTTCCTGCCATTCCTTAAGTTTACGGATCTTAATGAACTCCCAACCCAACTTATTTTCTTTAACTTTCAATATTGCATTTTACTTTGTATGTTTTTATTTGTATTTTTGGATGTATTTGAGTTAAAAGACCAACTATAATAGAAAAATTGTCATTGCCACTGCACTAAGCGATAAAGACTTAATTAGTGTTGGCACAAAATAGTGTTTTTGAGTGAAAATCACAGTGAAAAATCGCAGTTCGGGAAAAAACAATCAGCGACTACTTAAAAGTTTCACTATTCACGAAGAGCGATACATAAAATCACCGATAACTGAACATGTTCGCAGAGGAACAAGAAAATCGCAAATTGCTACTTTCAGTTGCAGTGCGACATTGGAATTTTTAAATCACTGTGAAAAAATCACCTTAAGTGAATTTTTTTGCCAACACTAGTCTTTATTATTCATTTTCCTTCAAACTTAAAATATTTTTTATACGTTTGCCAGCCTTTTGCTTTAAATGTGTTTAAAGTTTCTTCAGTGAAATGATCAACATAAATAAATAATTAAAAAAAAAAATTATATACACAATATTATATCATATAAAATTGCTACTTTAAAGTTTCGACAACTATAATTCTTTTATTATTTGTCGACTATGAAAAGAGGGAAAGCCAAAGAAATTGACATATAAATTAGCTACTTTCACTTTAACTCGCCTGCGCCAATTTACATGCAAAATTTATTTCGGAATTGTTAAGTTCTGTTGTAGTATGTAAATTTTTTTGTTGTGCATGTATTATTATCCCAAAAGAGCAATCAAATGAAACAAACAGTGTCAGCTTACATGGCGTTTGGCAAACACGAAAACCATTTTATGTAAAACAGAATGCAAGGAATGTGGGGAATCACACATACGAGTGCCCAAAATTAGCTAAACTTGCAATTAAATCTATTTCGATGAACTAGATAAATGACAAAATGCTAATTCGTTTTGGTAAACCTTAACAAAACACAAAATGAGATGCAGAACATGGACGCATATGTTATGTTTTAGCATTTAGCATGGGTGGTTCTGGTGTTTTAGGTGTGAGACATGCATGTTTATGGTAAATACTAAAATCGCATTTCTCACTAACACAAACACATACAATAGCCGTGAAAATTTACGTATTTCATTACAACAATTTGTATTTAATTTGCTTTCAAATCGATTCAAATTGTCCAAAACGCCAAATCGCTTGAATCAAATTGATTCAATATGAACAATCGAAATGTTTCTTGTTCGAACAGCTGCATATGTACACATAAAGTATCTCTCTCTCTTTCTATTTATATCTATCTTCTTTGTCTATTTGCACGTGTATTTAGCTTAACTTTGCTCACTTTGCAGTTCAATGAATTTCAATTGATTTTCAAACAATGACCATATTGGCGCCACAATTGAACTTAAATGCTCTCTCTATCTTTTTTTTTATCTTTTTGTTCTACAATATATTTTTTATTAAATCTCTTTATATACCCTTGATTGTACTTTTTTTTACTTGTCGCTATCAATATTTAACTATTTCCTTGTACTAAATTGAGGTAAACATTCCTGGCGTTGCTTTTCAATTATTTAATCGAGCAATGAACATGCGCTGGCTTAATTAAATTTAGAAGCTGTGCAAAAATACTTTGAAGAAGTTGAAATGGAATTTAGTCACTTTCGTTTTGAAATTTAATCGTTTGAAAACATTTTAATAAAAAGTTTTGCTTTGGGCACTTCACGAAGTCATCAGCTGCTATGAAAGCTCGTAGAATCCATGAACAGTGATATACTTTATGATTTTGGTCATTCAAACATCTTAAAACTCATTCCAGGCATCGAGATCTGTAGAATAACAGATTTTATATCCACGGTTTTTCACTTTGACAGACGCTTCTCGTTTCTACTTCCCAATCGGTCAGATTGGAGGCCGACCATCAACCATGAAATGGTACGTGAAAAGCTCGCTCACCGAAACAGGCACTGATGGCTGGCATTTACGGTCCCAACATCAGAATCTCTGTTGCAATGGGTACTTGGCCCATGGTCTTTCAATCTGAGATCCATTTCATCGAAGTTTGCGCCGGTCACCTTTTGGCTTATAGTCAGAGGGGGGCCAATATTACAATTTTCTCTGAAGGCCAAGCGGGTATCAAAGCACTAACTTCATTGACCTTTTCATCTAAGTTAGTTCTCCAGTGTTATCACACACTTCAACACCTTTCTCAAGGTCGTAAAGTCATTATCTGCTGGGTCCCTGGACAAAGGGGTATTGACGACAATGAAGCTTCCAGACGAATTCGCCAGGTCTGGCCCCTCTTCGCCCCTTATTGGCCCGGAGCCTTTCTGCGGGCTCAGTTGAGCCTCAGCCAAACGTATTATTAGGAAGGGTTCTGCGCAGAATCTCTTCAACAAAAGTGTATTCAATATCCGGGCCTACGACAAGCTAAGCAATTAGCTCGCCCTATCTGCTCTCAATACGTCTTATATCTCAACCATCATGATCTCATGTTACTAACTTGGCTACTTTACTGGTCATAATAGATTGAGATATCATCTTAACAAAATAGGCCTGTCCCCAGAGTCAGAGTGTAGGACGATGAAACTAGCACACACATTCTCTGCGAGTGTCCGGCTTTTGGCCCGCTATAGACTCACTTCCGTTTAATCGCTGTTTTATCACAACCGATCAAATTAGGGTCGCCCCGAATAATGATATTCTCCTGCTTATTAAAGAGGCGGAGAGGATTCTGTGTCCATTAACCTAGCCAGTACCTTTTAATCTCGTTTATGTTGTGCATGTCTGCCTTTTCCTGTTGATGGCACTCTAAAGTAATCCTAATTTCACCGGAGACCTAATTAGTGTCCAAAAGTAGTCGAAATTTAATTCGATTAAAATTACGCGGGTGAATATTCTTGCTCAATATATTTTTTTTAAATTGGTACAACTGTTACTGACTTCCATGCCAAATTATGTGTTAAAATATTCATTAGTGTTTGAGTTACTCTTGTTTTTTTTGTGCCACACAAAAAAGTGAATTTTCGATATTTCAATTATTTTTCGATTATTCAACAAAGAAGTGCGTTCAAATTTTGTTTTCTGAATGAAATTAATGCTACATAAACGTTGAAAATGTTTAAGAAGGCTTCTAGGGACCGAGCTCTACCAAAATCAACAACATTTGATTAGTATAAATTGTTCAAAGAAGGTTGAGAACGTATTGAAGACGAAGAGCGCCCTTGTCGACCATCGACCTCAACGGACGATGCTCACATCCAAAAAGTAAAAGAATTAGAGCTCGCACACCGTCGATTAACTATGAGAGACATTGCTGATGAAATTGGCGTATCAAAAGGATCAATTAATACCATTTTGAAAGATTTTTTTGTCAAGTCTTGATTGGTACCAAATTCTCTGGAATGAACACTGATTCATCATGACTTTTTCGCTAAAAAATGAAACCAATACCGTTTCGCAACCACCTTATTCACCAGATTTGGTTTCGTGTGACTTCTGGCTAATTCAAAAACCCCAGACCCCACTCCAAGAAAACCGTTTTGAGTCGATTGAAGACATTCAACGTGAATCGGCGCACGTTCTGAAGACTATACTAGAAGTAGGCATTTTGGTATGTTTCGAGGACTGAAAGAAGCGTTGACATAAGTGTTGAAATTGATGAGAAAGAATAAATAAAGATTTTTTGATTTATAAAACTAGTTCCGACTAGTTTTTGGTCGCAGTAGTATATATATTCTTGATCAGTATCAAAAATGAATAAGGGCAGCAAAAATTGTACTTTTTTTTTAACAAAGATGGTGAGTACTATCTCTGTTTTAATGCGTGCCTTATGAAATTGATTTTTTTGAAGAGAGTAAATATAGGTCCACCTAACTTAATTTTTAAATTATCCAGAGCCATTCAGAGAAAAGCTTGAACCATTTTCCTATTCCATTTCCGCTTGGATAAAATATATTTTTATACCCGTTACACAAAGTGTAAACGGGTATATTCAGTTTGTCTGAAAGTTTGTAACACATTGAAGGAGACGTCGTTGACCCCATAAAGTATATATATTCTTGATCAGCTCGACGAGACGAATCGATCTAGCCATGTCCGTCTGTCTGTCCGTCTGTATTTTTCTTGGCATCTTTTTTTCGTTGAAGATATAAAGATATTAAGCTGAAATTTGGAACTTAAGCTTTTCTCAACAACGACTATTAAGTTCGAGAATGAGAGTGCCACGCCCATTTTTAGGTATAGCCACCATACAAACTTACCGTTTTTTCGATTTTTTGTATAAAAATACTAATTATTTATGAATTTATTCGCTCCCAATTGGGTAAAAACATTTCTTTTGTCATCCAGTGTCAAAACCACGCCCGTTTTAAAGGTATAGCCCCCATATAAAGTTAACGCCCATTTTCGAATTTTTGTATGAAAATGGTTATTATTTGTGAATGTATTTACTACAAATTGGCTAAAAACACTTCTTATGGCATCCAATGTCAAACCAAATGAGCCACGCCCATTTTTAGATATATCCCCAAAAAACTTACCGCCCATTTTCGAATTTTTGCATAAATATGGTTATTATTTTGGAATTTATTCACTCGAACTACCTAAAAAACATCTAATATCATCCAATATCAAAAGCAAGGTGCCACGCCCACTTCTAGCTAAAGTCCCCATAAAACTTACCGGCCATTTTCGAATTTTTGCACGAAAATGGTTAATTTTTAGTAATGTATTGACTCCAAATTAGGTAAAAACTTTTAATATCATATCCAATGTGCCACTCCCATTTTTTGGCATAGGCCCTACACAACGTGAGTTGTATCAGATCGTTGACCCCGTCCTATCCCATCTCGAAGTTCTACTGATGATAACACATTAACAATTTAAAAAATACGTGTGACGGGTATATAAGCTTCAGTTCCACCGATATTAGCGTCTTTCCTTGTTTTATATTATTTTTAATAATTTTACTTACTTGCATTCTTAATCCATTTTTCAATAAATAAAACATCCATAGTTCTTTTTTTAAACTAAAATTTAATTAATTGAAATATTTTTCATAAAATATCGCTGCATATCATTTAATACTCACTTTTCAACTTTAAAAAAATATTCCAAGACCAACGAAAATATCACTAAAAACGTAGATGCAACGTAGTATGAAGCACAAAATCTTCAAAATCCAAAGCAAATACAATAAATTCCATTTAAACACTGAAGTACAACGTAGAACAACAAGTTTTGAGCGCGCCTAAAATTCAAAATTAAGATGTAATGAATTTATATTTTAATATAAAAAAGCCAAAAAGAAAAAAAAAATATTTCAAATTAAAAAAAAAGCCAATAATTAAAAAAAATAAAACAAACGCTTGCCGGGACTTGCATAACAAGGACTTGTAGGACAAGGCAGCAGATATATTAACGACTGGCATAGCAAAAAACAGGATATGCAGGAATTGTTGTTTGTTTGTTGCTAGGCTTAAGAAAAAAATTGATTTTTTTTTTTAAAGCAGTTTTACTGCTAAATAAAACACAAGCCAAATTTTTTTTTTTTTAGTTTTTAGTTTTTTTTTTTTAAGTTTTTTTTTTCAAGTTTTTTTTTTTTTAGTTTAGAGGGTAGCTTTTTCTCCGCTAAGGATTTTTCAAAGTTTACTTTTATTTAGAGAAGTTTTTTTTTAATGATAATCATATTTGTTGTTTGTTTTTTTGTTTTACTTGTTTTTTGAAAGTTTTTTAATGTGTTTATTTTTTTTTTTTTACAGCTAAATATTTGTGAGATTTTTTTGTTTTATTTAATTAATTAATTAATGTTTTGTAATTAATTTGTTATATGTATTTTTTGTTAATTTTTTTTAATGAATTTTTTTTTTTTTTTCTTTGTTAAAATTCACTTAATGCTAATTTTGTTGTATATTTAATTGTTTTTTTGTTTTTTTTTTTTTTGTTTTGGGTTCGCTCTTTTGAACCATTTTTTTTTCTCCAATTTTTATTAGAGGCAACTTTAAGAATCAATCAATCATTTAAGTTTTTAAAAATTAATTTTTGTTTTTCTTGTTTTTTTTCAAATGTCCATATATCTTAAATTTACTTATTTTGACACAGCAATGCGTATATTTATTTTTATATATATATTTAATTTTTTTATTGTGAATATTTTTTTAAACTGTAACAATAAATATGTATTTTTTTTTAATAAACTTTTAATATTTTTTTTTTTTTCCTTTTTCAGAATAAACTTTAACATCGACTTATAAACTAGAAGTTATGTTTTTTTTTTAAAAATGTTTTCCTTTAATTTGTTTAATTAATTTTATATAATTTTTTTTGCCTTCATGTATGCCATGCCTAAACCTTTCAATTTTTTTTTTTGCACTCCTAGCGCAAACTGCGCTTTCCAACACTATTTATTTTTTAAACTCAAACCTTGCTTAACACTTATGTAGTACAGTTGCTACCACGCGCTTTTCATTTTACTTATAAATATAATATTTTATGTATAGAATTTTGTATGCATAATATTGAAATTTTTTAATAAATTTTTTTTTTTAACAACATTTTACATGCACGTGAATAATTTTTTTTAATATATATATTTTGTTTTTATATTTATTTATATATAGCGTATTTTTTTTATGTAACATTTATATATATAATTGATGTATATATGCGTTTTTAAAAACGTTCGTTTAAGTTTGAATTTATATATTATTTTTTTCAAAATTTTTTACTAAAAATCTACTTTGAATTTTTTTATTTAATTATTTTTTTTTTTTTTTGCTTTGCATTTAACCTTTCATGACCCTCAATATTTTTTTTATTATATGTTTTTTTTTTTTTTAATAAATATATTTAATATTTTTTTTTATTGAATTTTTACTAGAACATGTTGCTAATTTTTAATTAGTTTTAATTAACTTGCATTTAATTGTTTATATTTTTTTAATTTAAATTTTTTTTATATATTAATTTCAAATTACTTTTGTGCAACACTGTTTTAAAAATGTTTTTTGTAGAAAGAAACTTTACAACACTGCACTTACATTTAGCTACCTTAAAACCCTTTTTGCACGCAGCATTGCCAACTTAAATTTTTTTTGTAAAGCTTTCTTTATAACTGTCTGTGCTACTCCGTGAGATTTGCAGCTTGTTTGCAGTGTTTGAAAATGTTAAAAGTGTTAAAAAAAAAAAAAAAAAAACAGTGTTACACTGCAAGAAATTTTTTTGTTTAATGCAGTAAAAATTTTTTTAATTTTAAATATATTTGATTCAATATTATTTTAAATGTGTAAAATAAAACTGTAGCTATTTGCTGCTAATAAAAAAATTTAATTTATTTTTTTTAATTTTTTATTAACAACAATTAATTATAGTTTTATATTTTTGAGTACTTTTTTTTTTTTTTGATTATTTAGTATGCGTAGCTTTACCAGCTTCATTTTAGATTTTTGTATGGCTTTTGAACCACCTTTTTGTTAACCACAAATACCTAATATTTTTTTTAAATATGTATTTGGCTATATTATATATTTTTTATTTTAAATACTTTTATTTTTTTATCCCTAGATCTTCGCTGCTATTTAAAGTTTATTTTTATTTTTATTATGTTTAAATAATTATAAATTATATATAATATAATATGTAGTTTACTTAACTTAAAGTTAGCACTGTTTTTGCTCTACTGCGTCAACTTTTCTCCATTTGATTTTCTCCAGGTTTTTTTTTGTTTAAATTAGTATTCCTTCTGCTTTCCTTGTTGGCTTCCTTCATGAATCCACAAAGTCTTCGTTTATTATTATTATTTTTTTTTTTAATTGGTTGGTTTGTTTGTTCGATTTTTGCGTGTTCAATATTTGCTTCATTTAATTTTTAAGTATTTTTTTTTGCTTCTTTTGGTTACTATAATAAGTTTATTTTTACTTATTTGTAGTAAAGTTTTTTGTTTTTATTTTTTAATTAACTTTTACTATTAACTTATTGTTGTTGTTGTTATTAGAATTAAAACTTATTTAACATTAATTAGCATATTTTGTATATATATATAAATATTTATATAGTTTATATATTAGTATATATGTATATAATTGTCTATATGACTTCTTTTTATTTTATTATTTTTTTTTTTTTTGTGTTATCTGTTTTTATATGTTTGTGTAGCTTGTGTGTGTTTGTGTTTGTTTGATGAACTTATATTTAAGTATTTAATTTTTTTTTGTTGTCTTTTATTTCTTTGACTCTGTGTTTTGCTATGGGGGGAAATATATATATTTTTTAACTCAATTAATTTATTTTTTTATTTAATTTGCCAATGGCTGCGTTTGCTCTTTTATGTCTAACTTAATTTTATTTAAATATTTTTTTTTTTATATATATTTTTACCTCATGTTACTACTTCATGGTAACCTCAATGCATTTTTTTTTAATGTTTGTATGTTGTAGTTGTTATTTTTTTATTTTTTGCAAAGTGTATGTTGTCTTTTTGCAATTATTAAAAATTAAATTAAAAAAAAAATTAAAAAATAAAAAAAAATATTCAGCAAAAACTAAATATTTTATTAAACATAAACTTTTTATATTATTATTTCTTCTTGTGTTTTTTTTAACCAGAGAACAGCGTCTTCATTTATATATAATATATATCTTGATCAGCTTTTCAAGTCCATTTGCAGTTTTGGTTTCAACTCTATATAAAGTTTAAGCTGATTTATTTATATTTATTTATTTTTTTCTTTTCATTAAAAAATAACTTTTTTCTTTTCGCTAATTATAATAATAATAATATTAGTATACATATATATTCATATACCATATAAGTTGTTTCATTTTTTTTGCTATTTAACTACAACTACCATAAAGTTGTTCCTTTAAATTGTTTTTTTTTCAGTGTATATTGTTTTGTGTATGTATGTTCTTTGTTTGTTGTCTTCAGCTACTTGTGTATATTTTATATATAATATAATTACTAAGCATATATGTATTTAAAAAAAAGTTAAAATATAATATTTAATTTAGAAATTAAAATTTTTTTTTTTTTTTTATCATAACAGCGTCTGCCTTTTAATAGTTTACATTTGCCTTATTTTTTTGTTGTTGTTATTCGTTTATAAATGCTTAATTTAATTTAAAATATATATATTTATTTTTTTTAATATAAAATTTCACTAATTTGCATAAAATTTTGCTACTTAAATCAGAAAAGCGCTACTTGATTGGTTTGGTATCTGATTTGTTTTTTTATCCTTTTGCTACTTTATTTTATTAATAATATTTTTGTATTGCATACTTTTTGTTGCTACTTGAAATTCATTAAGAAATATTTCTTTTGGCTACAAACATTTTTAGTAAAATGTATTTAAATTGTTTTTGTTTATTTTATATTTTTAGAGAATTTATTTAATAATTTTTTTTTTTTTTGATAGAAGGTATAGGAAAAGCAGAGTAGATAAGAGTTTTTGGAGTTAAAGAAGAGAAGTGAAGTTAGAGCAGAAAAAGCAGTTTATGCTTTGTTTAATTTTATTGGTGACCCCACATATAAAAGCATTTAGAGCAAAGGCTTGCAGTTGGCCAGTAAATTAATTTTTAAAATTTTATTGGTGACCCCACATATTCGTTGAAAAGATGCATTGCATACTTTTAGTTGCTAACTGTAAATAACTAAAAGCATTTCGGGAGGCAGAGTTTGGGCAGTAAATTAATTTTAAAATTTTATTGGTGACCCAACAAATTCATTGAAAAAATACATTGCATACTTTTAGTTGCTAATTTTTAGTAACTAAAAATTTATTGGTGACCCCACATATTCGTTGAAAAAATGCATTGCATACTTTTAGTTGCTAACTTTTAGTAACTAAAAGCATTTAGTGCAAAAGCTTGCAGTTTGATTAGAACTTTTGTTAGTAAAAATCAATATATAATTTTTTTTTTTAATTTTCACTTTTGCTACAAACTGCAAAGCTTTTATATTATTTATATAAATTATTTATTGGTGACCCTTGCATTTTTTTTTTTTTTTTTAAATTTGATTAGAAAGAAATTGTAGCAAACTTCACTTTTTAACATTGTTTTAGCTCAACTCGAATTCTTTTCAAATGTAGCATTTATTTGGTTTTGTAGCTTTTAAAACAATATAAAAAAAAATATGCACTTTAGAAAACTAAAACTACAATCGGAAAATAGATTTTATGTTACTTTAGTTAATTTTTAGTTTGTTTCATTTCATATAAATATTTTTAAGCTTAATAAAAAGGAAACCTTAAGTGAAAGAACATTTTTTCGACTAGCTTTTGATTTCATTTTTTCATGGCATACATACATTTATACTTTTTTGTTTTCAAAGGACTTCAACTTGTATCTTTTAGGTTACCATTTGGTATTTTTTTTTTTTTTTTTTTATAATACGTAGTAAGGTTTCATACTAAATGGGTGGGTTAGTAGTTTACACATAACATGGGGTATGCTATATATATATTTTATTTTTTGCTTGACAGATACATTTTGTTCTAGATACTTTTTTATCTTTTGCTGTAGTCTGAGGTGTTTATTATGGCTTGTTGACTCAATTAGTGTATTTGGTTTGTTTTTTTATTATATTATTTGTTTTGGAACGAGAAGGATTAAAGGAGACGGTGGAGCATTTTTCTAGTGGCATGATTATTATGGTTTGAAGTGAATTACAAAAAAATTTAAGTGCAAATGCAGTGATTTAAAATAAAAAAATAAAAGATGCGCTAAATATTTTTGAATACATACGAGTACGTTGATGATGTACGTTAAAGTTGATACATGTTGTTGATGAGCTACAATTCAAACTAAAAGCTTTTTATGTGGAAATGAAAATAAAAAAAGTAAAAACACATTTAGTAATTACGATGAATCCATGCGTTATTTATTTTATTTAATATTTTTTTTTTTATTTTTTACTACAATGAGACGACTAGTAGAGACAGCGATATATATTTTATTTTTTGTTTAGAGAAGAAAAAAAAATATAGATAGTTTTAATAGAGCGTTTGAGTTAGAGTTGAGTATAGAAGTTTTATATTTGTTGTTGTTGTTGTTTTGATGCAGCATTTTCTTTTCTTTTTTAATTTAATAAATTAATTTAACTTAATTTACAACAATTACAAATTTATCTTTTTTTTTTTTTGATGTTCTCGCCACACTATTGCAATCGTCGTATTAATTTTTCATAAAATATTTGCCAAAATTTATTATGTAACCAAATAATGAAAACAACAAATTGTAATAATATGGGACGTTGTAAGATTTCCTGTTGTGTACGTCTTTTAATTTGTTGATAAATTTCGCGTGTTTTTGTTATATTTTGTAAATTATCATAATTTAAATTGTAATTATAGTAATAATAATTATTGTTGTAAAAGTTTTCATCTTTTTTTGGCTGCTGCATTATAATAAAGATTTTGTTCTCTAATTGGATCTAGGGATATATCATTCTCATTATCATCATCATCATTATTATTCGCAAAAGTTTCATCGTTTTGATTTAAATTGCTGTTCAATTCATTATTTTGAAGATTATTTAATGTTTGATTGGTTTGATTTATATGATTTGTTGTTGTTGTTGTGGTTTGCGTTATATTATTATTGGTTGTTGTTGTTGTTGGATGTTTATAATTGATATTACGGTATTTCTGTGGTTTACGATAATATTACATGATAACGCATTTTCCCCTTTTCAGCCCACGGATTGTTCTTCTTATCCGGAGCATTAATTAAGGGATCATTTTTTCATTCTCCTCGATGAAGGAGCGCATTCTGTAAAGAAAAAGTTATTAAAGAAAAATTGAAATTATTAAAGATTTAATTAAAAGAAATTTTCGAATTTTTGAAAATATATTACACAAAATAATTTCACTTAATGTTGAGATAAAGTTTTTATATATATTAAATTAGCGGAAGCCCAGCTACTTCGCTGTTAGGGCGTTTACTCTTTCTCTGCTCTTTCCGTTACATAACTGCTGTTTTTGTACAATTTCAGTTCCTTTCAATGTCATTATTGTACTTTTTTTTAATGAAGCGTAATCGAAATATATTGGGGCTAGTGTGAAAACATACTAAAACACTAAAAGCTACTTTTTTAATCCAGCGAGACTACAATATGTTGCAGCTAGTATAAAAACATACAAAAAAGACGTAACATTTTTCTATGAAAATTTGAAAATCGACTTCATGATGAATCAAATGTGCCTTATGCATTGTTTTAGTGGTCTATAACTATATTTGCATTTTTACCTTTCAAATGCAACCAGTTCGGTACTCATTGGTGGGATGGTTTCAACGTGTATAGCGGACATAGAAACATTTTTACAGTTTAATGTATATAAATAATTATAAAGATAAAGATTTCATTTCACTGACATCCTTAGACCGGAAGAACGCGAAAGTCGAGTATAATCGACTACAAGATACCCAGTATCCAAACTTTTTGAATCTTCAGTTAAGTCTTATCTTAGTACTACACTTTATTGTACTGAATTTTCACACAGAAACATAAAAACAATGGGGAAAATTAGTATATGTACTATACCTAACATTTTTTTGGTCCTATCCATATTGAAATATTTCATTGGATCAATCATAGAATAAGAAACAAAGACGTTTTTATTCAAAAAACCCGAAACTTTCAAGATGATTCGTACCGCTTAAAATGTAGCTAGAGAAACCTGTTTGCAAGTGATCCCTTAATTGCTCAGGAGAGTCTAAATCTAGACTAGTTTTCGAGATAAGCTCTCTCATACGGCAGACTGCAGTATAGATAGACAGACAGGCAGATAGACAAGCGGACGGACAGCCACACATAGCTATTACAGCTATTACACCTTACAATAGTGATCAAGAATATACTATATATACTTTAAAGGGTCTATCATGCTATGCGCTGTCTGTTACATTCATTTATATAGCCTTTTACTTTTGGGTATAATTATAATATACAATCTAAAATTAAAATTTTTCACAATTTCTGCATTATGATTTTCATGCAGCTAGACATCAAATTCATGATTCTACAATAGCCATGCACTATGGGAAATTTTGCCATTTGTGAGGCCAAAACCCATTTTTTGAAAGTCGCAACGCATTAACAAAAAAATTGTTCTTCAATGTTGCGCACCAGAAATCACAATAGATGGCGCCACTACGAAGATATCAGCTGATAAACACAGCTGTTGCAATTGCAAAGAAATTGCTTTTAAATTTAAAAGTTTTGTTTCCCATTTTGAATATGCCAAAAAGTGACATATTACATCAAAATTACAAAAAATTTATAATGAGTTCGAATCAGTGTGGTTTGTATTCTGTGTTTGTGAGTGTCAAATGTAGAGCGTAATCGTGCTGCCCTTTAATAATGTAAAAGTGTAAGTAGTCTAAAAACGAAAATTTTTCATTGAGTGTCACTTTTCAAAAGGTATACAAAATGAGTCCAGAGGAGTCCATTCAAGAAAAATATTGTTTGTTGTAGAAAATTTAATTCTCGTTCAAATGATTCTAGTTACAAAAACCCACTTTTTAACCACTTTGCGTGAAATTTAATATTTTAGGACGTAACCTCAAAATTTCCGATGCAGAATTGTCCGTCTGTCAAAACTTAAGCTGTTCTCAGTACTAGGCACCAATGGTTATTTAAACCGAATGCAAAAAACCGAACTTAAATATCTTGGTTCGTTTTTGAATTATTAATTTTGGCCTCACAAACTGCTCAAATTTCCCATAGTGCCATGGAATCGAAAGTGTGATTTTTACCTAAGTTTTTACAGCGAGCGACGTACACTAATTTAGCTAACAGCGTACATTACGTTTTTTGTGTTGATTTTATTTTACGCGTTTTGATTGTTTTATTTTAAACTGACATTCGTATTATGTGAGTCAAATAAATATTTTTATTTCTGACATGTCTACATTGTTCAGTGACAATATTTAAAAATACCAAATATTTAAAATTTTTTAGAAATATTTAAACCACATTCGAAATGTTTTCTTTAAAAAAAATACAAAATGTTAGCTTTCAGCTAAGAAAAATCAAAGAAAACAAACTAAATGATAAGTAAGTATTTAAAGAGCACTCAAACATTGCAGGACTATCTATCTTTAGCAGCAAACTAAACGAACTTTGCAAAATGGCGCGCATTGAAAAAAACATGTCTGCTGCAGGACGAGTGAGCAGCTTAGCAAGCGCAAGCGCAACTCACGGCTTATGCTAATCTGCGATATGCGACGCGACATTACAATAACAGAGACAAAAAGAGAAAAAAACAAAAAAGGACTAAAAGGACTTTGTTTTCAAAGTATGTCGAGACTTTTTTTCACTTCCGGTGCGCTGCTCATTTTCTGTTCAACTGCCAGCTTGCAAGTGTTTTAGTAAATTTTTACAACTTTTATGCTGCGATATTTTTTTTCTTGTGTATGTGTTGCGAGAGAGGATATAATAAAAAATGTATATATATACTATATATGCGAGTGTCGCTCAATTAGTTTTAAAAATATTCTTGCTTCTAACGACTTCTAAGGCTCTTTATTTTGGGTAATAATACACTTATCCTTTTTACAGGAGCAACGACAGCCATTTAAGCAACAACAACAACAAAAGTTAAATAAAATAAAGTAGTAAAACAAAAAAAAAGAAAAATAAATGTGAAAAATAAAAGCAAAAAAAAATAGAAAAACTAATAAAAAATATGTCCGTCCGTCTGTCTGTCTTGCTGTCTACTTTATCTCTGTTGTTTCACTTTAAAATGTATTTCATTCTTTTATTTTTTCTGCAAATTTTGCAAAAAAAAAAATATTTATTTTGTTTGTCTCTCTCTCTGCTTCTTCTACAGCAAACGTTCAGCATAATAAAGCAAAGAAAACGGAAGCTGCATGTGAAGTGAGTTATAGTAAAATGATGGCAACATACACACACACACACACACACTTTGCATATCAATTTAGTGCATGCTAAGCAAGTCTTATCACTTTGTCTCACTTACTATTCTAGTCTTTACTGCTCCGTCTCTCACACTCTTCCATTTAACATTTTCATCGTACGACGCGTCGTATGCGTAATATAAAAATGTCAAGAGTTATTGCTTGAAGAATGGTTGCAAACAGCATGGATATACATACTCGTATAATATATATAACAAAATGATAAAATGTAACTCTATATATGTATTTAAGCATGTTTCTTGTGTGTGTGTGTGTGTGTGTGTCTGACATTTGTAGTCAATGTTCAATTACAATATATTGCAAATATCCTTTCTTTGTTTTTCTTTTGCGCGCGTTGTTACTAGATGCTTAGTGGAATACTCAAGTACCAATATCATTGCAAAATCATACATATATAAGCAACATACAATACATAGATATACATAAGTATGTGTATATGTATTTACACACAGTTCCGTATATCAATCTTCACATCATTGCCATTTTCTGCACATTTATCTTTCGCTTAACAACAACAAAATTTATTTACAAACATGAAAAAACTCAGCTATCGAATGTTGTTGACTTTGATATACTTTATAGCCTGTTTAAATATTGTAGCTATTTGGACTTTGTGGGAACTTTATGAACCGATTTTGGTCTTAGTGGAACATTATTTAATCAAAAGAGCCATCTCAACCTATTTATTCGATCAGCTTTACACGACGAGTATATTTTTAGCAGTAAAGTTGGAATCTGTTTGAAAATCCGCAAATTAACGCAGTTGAACGCTTGAACCTTGAACTGGAACGACCAAAAGAAAACACCATAGAGTCGAGAGATCGCTTTTCCCCAATTGAAACTTTTCGTTACCAGAGATGGGTCGTTAAAACTCGGAATCAATCTAGAGTTTTCTGATTTTCCAGACTCTGATCTTGTAACGGAGGCTTCAACCTTCAATTTAAGTCTAATTCGGAATATCTATCTTCTCAGGTTCATCTGCTAAATATGATCAAAAACAGTTTAAAACAGTGCTGGCCAGATTCATATGCAGCAATGTAAAATCTTTAAGATAAAGCTTGTCAGGTGATTGAATCAGATTGTCGATCTGTGAAATCAGCTGAACGATCTGTGGAATCAATGTACAGTCAGCAGGGTTTTCAAAGAGATTGGAGAGAATTTCCGCTCAATGGGTCAAGCGCTGAACGAGACTAAGACGAAGTACTTGGTATCTACTCACAGATCAGTAACACGCGTTAGAAAATCTGTGAGTATGGAGAATTAGAGATGGTTAATAAATCACACAAATACTTGGGATTTTATAATTGAAAGTAAGCGGAACCCACGGGTATGTATATCCATGCCCATCTCTATGGCGAATTTTAACTTCAAGGTTGTAGAAAACATCGTCTATTTAGGATTAGAGGCATCCAAAAACAATGACATCAGCTTGGAAGTCAGACGAAGAACTACTCTGGCTACTCTGGATAGCAAATCCGCTAGAGAAACGTTCCGTGAGATTAATGGTGTTTTTAGGGGATGGTACTCTATTACTTCGAACCGCGGAGGAATGGTTTCGGCGATTCAGAGCCGGTGAAAACGACAGCCAGCCGACGGAAGACCTGTGACGACGAATACCGATCAAATCATGGAAAGCATCGAGTTAGAACGGCATGTGACATCTCGTTACAACGCCCAGACGATGGGAGCTAGTCACCAAAGCATTTTTAGCCATCTGCAGAAGGCTGGATACAAAAAAAAAAAAAAAAACTTGATGTTTGGGTGCCGCATCATTTGACGCAAAAAAAAACATTCTGGACCGAATCAACGCCTGCGATATGCTGCTGAAACGGAACGAACTCGACCCATTTTGAAACGGATGGTGACTGGCGACGAAAAATGAATCACATACGACAATATCAAGCGAAACGGCCAAGCCGGAATTGACGGCCAGGAAGGGTTTTGCTGTGTGTTTGGTGGGATTGGAAAGGAATCATCCACTATGAGCTGCTCCCATATGGCCGGAAGCATAATTCTACCATCTACTGCAAACAACTGGACCGCTTGAAGCAGGCGATCGACCAGAAGCGTCCAGAATTGGCCAACAAGAAGGGTGTAGTGTTCCACTAGGACAATGGCAGGCCACGCATATCTTTGGTGACTCGTCAAAAGCTACGGGAGCTCGGATGGCAGGTTTTATCGCATTCACCATATAGCCTGACATAGCGCCAAGTGATTACACGCCCTTGGTGGTGTAAAGATGGCTTAAAAGAGGCTTGTGAAAAGTGATTGTCCGGGTTTTTCGCTAATAAGGAGGGGGTTTTACAAGGGGGTATTATGAATCATCCGATCACTTTAAAAAGAGCAAAAAATCGGATGAGACCGCGTTTTTTGTTAGTTTTTTTGGTTATTTATGTAGTTTAAACTAATTGTGAATTATATTAATTATTTCATTGCATTTAAGAAGAGATTTTGTGTGAGAGCCCTCATATAGAGAAACATTAAATATTTTGGGTTTTTTAGTATATTTTATAGATACAAAACTAGCTGAATTTTTTGCATTTGAAATCTAATAAATATGAATATACATAATGTATATTTATTTTTTTAAATTCTCTATATATTCTTAACTTACTTTTTAAGTTCTTATTTTTATATTAGGTGAAATAGTTTTCTATTTAAAATAAATATACTTAAACAAGTAGGTACTTGCATATAAGCAAAATGAAAAGCTTTTTACTTTTAATACATTTTTTTAAATATACAAATATGAACTTTTCCAACTATCTGTCAAGTAGTTACTCCCAAGTACTTATTTTTAGATTATATGTACTTTAATATTTTTTATTTTCTTTTTTAAAAGATTTATTTCATGTGCGTCGATGTGTAAAATGAATGTTAGCATTTACATAATCAATAAACGATTGGCATTTGAAATATACCAAAAAAAGTCTCGAAAAACTAAAAAATCTCATTGAAGAGTAAAAACTGAAAATCAAAAAACGCAAAAGAACCCAAAACCAAAAAAAAAAATAAAAAAAAAACAAGCACATTCTAAATGATGTGAAATACTTTATAAACAGAACCATAAAAGTTTTTTTTCCTGCAGACAGACAAATACTTACATACATGCTTACTTATGTATGCTCGAGTTTGAGCGGACGGACATACACAAGTAAAATGGGGTAACCGATATAAATAATTCAAGCCATAAAACAAAACCACAAAATGCGTGAAAAAAACCAAAAATGGAAATATATATTATTGTGGGTGGTGTGTGTTGTATGTGGAATATTGAATTTGTAGTATTTATCTTGCAAAATGCATTTCAAACGTTTCGCAAATAATTTTTCAAATTAACGCAGCTGTAAAAAAATTTGTGTAAATGTTGAAAAAAAACAAAATGATGTATGGAATATGAGAACGAGTACTTGTAGCAATGGAATTTAGTAGAAAAAAATGGCATAGTAAAAAAATGCTTTGCTATTTTTCTTAGGTTAACAAAAAATATTTAAGCTTGGGCCACAAGCAAAAATGTTTTTAGAGTATTTAATTTTCCTTTTGTAGTTTTAGATGCATATGCAATAAATTATAGTTTTTAGTTGGGTGCAGTAGTATGTATATAAATGTCCGGTTTGACATGGGATCTTTTGTATGGTGTACAGCAATTTGAACTATTAGAAAATACGGACAGACGGACATAGCTATATATCGACTCGGTTTAGGGATACTGCTTAAGATGATTACGAATTAAGCAATCACAATGCAGTTATTGAGGGAGAATCATATTTCTACTTCCAAAGTAGTTGATTACAGCTTTACTTTTATTTCCTTCTCGAATTAAAAAATATCGCTAGACTAGGGACACCAATTTACAGATTTATTTAATTTCTTTGCTGGCGATGGTATTCCAGCTAGCAGAATTTGAGAACGGTTTGTCTGAAAGTTTGCAACGCATTAAAGGGAGGCATCGGAGACCCCATAAAGTATATATACTATTGATCAGCTCAATGAGACGAATCGATTGAGCCATGTCCGTCTGTCCGTTTGTCTGTCCGTCTGTCTGTCCGTCTGTCCGTCTGTCTGTCCGTCTGTCCGTCTTCCGCTGTCTGTCCGTCTGTCTGTTGCGATGGCTGTTACTCGGAAAGTTTTAAAGATATTGACATGAAATTTGAAACTTAAGCTTTTTGTGCTCCTAGTTACTTTGTATACCAGAACCAAGGTGCCACGCCCATTTTTGGATATAGCCCCCATACAAACTTACCACTTTTTTTCGACTTTTTGTATGAAAATAGTTAGTATTTATAAATGCTTTTACTACAATATAGGGTAAAAATACTTCTAATGGCATCCAATATCAAAAGAATGTTGCCACGCCCATTTTCAGATATAGCCCCATACAAACTTACAATTTTTTTCGATTTTTTGTATGAAAATACGTATTATTTATGAATATATTTAATGCAAATAGGGTAAAAACACTTTATGTCATCCAATGTCAAATCTAAGGCGCCACGCCCATTTTTAGATAAAGCATCCATACAAATTCTACCGCCCTTTTCGATTTTTTATATGAAAACATTTATTATTTCTGAATGAATTTAATTAAATTTGGTAAAATCAATTCCAATGTCCACCTAAGTGAACACTTTCGATATGGTAAGGATCGGGCTAATATAACATAAAGCCTGCATACAAATTTGACCAAATTCATCGTGAAATTTAATCTAAGCTCCTGGTGAACATAAAAACTATTAAAAGTGTTGTGTAACGGGTATTTCAGCTTCTCGGTTCCACCGAAGTTAACTTTTTCCTTGTTTGTATTGATTCCTGCTCATCTTCAGCTCATTGTTTTTATCATGGGCATTATTTAGGGTATTCACCTAGCTGGATTGGTATAATACTATTTGATAACAATTTCGCATTTAAATCTGGCGGATTTCTTCCAAGATCTGGTAAATTTGTAAACTAGTGTAATCAATTTCAAATTAGCTGATGGACGGATGGCTTAGCTGTACCTTTTTTGAGTAGATCACTGATAGAGTTTAAAGATTTTATTTCACAAAGGAAATAGACTTTAATACTACTGTGTCCAAAAATATAGTGACAGCTTGAAAGGCTTAGTTTTTTCATTCAAAAACCCAAAGACTTGACAATATCGTACCACAACCACCGTATTCATCTAATTTGGTGCCATGCGACGCCCAGCTGTTCAGCTGGGGTCACCGTTTTGAGACGTTTTTAAGACCGTTTCAAGCCGCTGCAAAAAAGAAGATTGTATAATCCGTTGGCATAAGTGTATTGTAATGGGGACGGAATTACTTCGAAGGCGATGCAATTAATTTCGAAGACACTAAGTTTCTGACAGCCAGCATTGAAATTAAGATATAAATATTGCAGTACTCTTTAATCATAATTTTCACTAGAAAATCTTGTTTAACCATTTGTGTAAATATTATATCTACCCATTTAAGCCTTGATAAAATTGTGTATTTTATTTGAATATAAATAATAATGAACCTATTAAATTTCTAAGGTTCATAGACGCCAGAACAAAACATATAAAATACAATATGAGCTTTTTATATGGAAGTTAGTAAAAATAAAAATGCTTTTACCTGCAAAATACATAAAACTTAACACGAAAAAAAATAAAAACGCTTCTACACATGCCATATGCAATGCCATAAATTAATTTCGAATGAAATTGCACCAAAGCTAATTTGCGCAACCGAAGTATATGTATAAATAAGTAAAAGCTTTGCGGTTAGCAAAACTTATTTCCCATTTAATGCGTTGCGCCTGAAAGTAGGCAACAAAAACACAAAAAGCAAAGCCAATTATGATATACACAAATATGCTGGAAAATAAGAAGTTATAAACAGAAACGCGTAAAACAAAGCACAATAAACAAAGACAAAAAAACAAACAGCAGCAACAACAAAAAACGAATGCATATGCATAATTTAACTAAAAATTTACACATACAATATAAAAATTTTCATATTTCCTATATGGCGTGTGGTGTGGTGTTTATGAGCGTAGATGTAGTAGCTACGCTGCCGTTTATGTGGTTTCACAATAAGCTTCCGACTTTTCGCTTTACAAAAAAAAAAAAAAAATAATGGGACAAAAAAAAAGTGTATAGTAATCATAAATGTGAAATGTAAAGTTACATAAAAGAAGAAAAACAAAAAACCCCCTAAAAAACCTCTAAATAGCAAAGAACAACAGTGCTAATGGGCTTATGACTTTGCGGTTCTATAGACTGAAAAATAAATAAAAATAAAAAAATTATAAAAAATAAAAATACAAAAAAAAAAAATAGGATGGAAATGTAAAAAACGAGGTTAGTCTGATAAGTCTGTCAAAATTTCAAACAGCAGTTTTTTTTGTTATATCTAATTTAAGTCAGCTAATTTGTAAAATTTAAATATTTATCAAACAACTCGTATATGTAACTAAGGAAAATAGTATAAACGTTTTGACTTTGAGTTTAGTCAAGCCAAAAAGTTTATAAATAAAAAGCAACAACGAAATAAAAAAATAATAAAAAAAAACAAATATGAAACAGAAAAGAAAATACAAATGCGGAAAAGGACAAAAAGGAAATTATGGTTGACAGTCAAGGTTAGACAAATTGCTTTGTAACATAAACAATGTTATTATAAAGAAGAAGTATAAAAATATAAACAAACTAAATAGCATAACGAACGAAATAAATGTCCGGAAGAAAATTTTTTAACAAAGCCAAAAATATAAAAAATAAAATAAAATATAAATATGAATATTCACTAACAAACCTTACGAAAATTGTTTGTTTAGGTACGCTTTTCAAAACGAAATAAAAATAAAATGAAACGGATTAGCTGAAAAGTATGCGCGGTACTCTAAGTCGGAAATTTAGTGGAGTGGAAAAGATGAAAGTTTTGTAAAAACTTAGTTGATTCCTTTTATTTTCGTTCTTTAGTGCCTCTGTAGATACATGGCGCCAAATTTATTTAAAATAAAAATAAAATAAAATTGAAGAAATAGAAACAAGGCTTAGGAGAGTCTTAATTTCAAATATGGTAGCTCAATCTCTTATAGTCTCTGAGATAATCGATTTCATGGACGGATGAACGGACAGGCAGACAAACAGACAGACGGACGGACAGATGGACGGACAGACGGACATAGTTGGTTCGACTCCCCTTCCGCACAAATATAATATTCCTTTTTACACTTTGGGTACAGGTTATAATAATTATTGATAAAATCTATTTTATTTATAAGTAAAAATGTTTATATGTCCGCTATGGACATTAAAACCGTCCAACCGATGTGTCCCAAACCGGTTTTATTTGAAAGGTAACAATGTTAATAAAATTGTAAACTGCTAAAACAACAAATTAGGCATATTCGGTTCATTCATAAGGTCGATTTTCTAATTTTCTAACAATATATTTTTTGGCTTTTTTTGTCTGTTGGGGCTTTTATAAGAAAAAAAAAACAGGTATTTTTTAGACATTTTCGGCATGTTTTTATAGCAGCCCCAACATATTATGGTTGCGCTGCAATTGCACTAAAAGTAGCAGATGCGAACCGGAAAAGTTCCAAAACGGCCATAAAATTTAATCACTTTTCGCGTGGTCACTTCATTACTTGAGAATAACTTCACTGATTTGATTCATATCTTTTTTTTTTACATTTTTCTTATACTTTGAAGAAGTTGCTTAGGAAAGAATAATTAATCAAATTGCGCAAAAAGTTAAGAGATTTCAAAAATTTCTATGTTATGTCCTAAAAAATACCAGATATAATTTCAGATATGCAAAAAATACCAGAGCTAAAATCCAATGATTGCAATAGATATATATATATATATATATATATATATATATATCCAGTGCCTGACGGTGCCAGTGTGGTGAATAATATTTGATTTCACCATGACAGGAGAGAATAGTACGAAAAGTTTTGATATAGAGATAGTAAGCAAAAATTATATTTTCTATACATTTGCTTCGGTTGCTTTGGTGATTTAAAAAATATTAGTTTTTAAATTAAAAACTTATCACAAAGTTTTAGAAAAAAATTCTAATTTTTGAATTTTATCAAACCCAAGAAGCAAAAAAATTGACACATAAGGTGAAATTATATAAATTCACTATAACATGCATACTCAACAAAATTTATTACCAAATTAGAAAGTGACAATGGCGGAATACGTCAACTTGTATAATTGCAACATGAGTCGATCTAGCTCTTTCCATCTGTCGGTCCGCTTGTCTGTATGTTGCTCAGTTTTAAAGATATTGGGTTGATATTTTAAACTAAAGCTTTTCTAGAACCCAATTAAGTGTACAGCTTCCATTCAAACATAACATTGTTATAGAACTAATGGCTTCAAATATGGTACAAGTGCTTTCAAATATTCAATCTAAAATTAGTTGAGATCGGACCGCAAATTACAAAAATTTTTCAATTATTTTAAATTAGTTTAATATTTTAAGAAAAATTTAATACAAATGCTGAACACAAAGATCTATCCACGTCAAATGATGTGTGGCTGTAATATAATCTTCAGTCCAAAGGAAGTTATCCTTTTCCCTTCTACAAGGCGTATACGTAATGATGAAAACAACGTTTAATATATTACGTATACGTCGCATGTATCATTAATATGCACCAAATGAATTGCATGAATGGCAACATTCAGTTTACAATTTTTATATTTATGCATTTAATACTGCGTTCTAGTTTAAGTCATAATAAATATGCACCCCCTTTTTTATTTTTTTTCAATATGATCCTAACACTTTGCTGGGTTTATAATAGTTGTGCAGTACGACAGCTTTTGTGTATTTTTTTTTTCCTATTTATTTGCACCCCAAGGCAACATATAAAAAAAAATAAATAAAAAAAAAAAAACAAGTACGAATACATATTGCAAAGGAGCAACAGAAAAATATAAAAATGCCGATTTTTCGTTTTTTATTTTATTTTAATGTCCTGCAGCGATAACAGAATTTATGGCGCAGAAAACATTTGCGCACTTTTTCCAATGCTTTGCTTTGCAGTACAGTGCAGCGCAGTAAAGTAGAACGTCAGTCAGCGTTGGGCTGAATGAATAAAACTGTATAAGCTGAATAAGGACATTCAGCAAGAATAATAAGAATAAAGGATATGAAAGTAAAAAAAAATTGTATAAAAGTGCACGTATAACGCACAAAATTTGTTTGCAAAAAAAAAAAAAAATAATAAATAAAAATAAAAAATCAACGAAAAATATTATTATTTATTTTATTTTATAAAAATAATTTTTTAAATAAAAAATTGATCCACATAAATATTTAAACAACAAACCTTATACATAAATGAAAGGTATATGCACGAAATTTTTTATTTATTTAATAAAAAAAAATTAACGAAAGAAATCACATTTGACAGTGCCACTTATTTTCTGCTGATTAAATTTTCAGGAAGTTGCCAAATGAAATTTCATTAAAAAAAAATATAAAAAAAGTTAACATTTAACTGAGTTGTAGCTCAAAGGATTACACAGGAAGTGCGCGTAAATTACTTTTTTAGCCGGAAGCATATTTAATTAGAATTTTTTTTATAAAAAATAATGAAATGTCTGCAAAAAAAAAACTGAAATTTTGTACAGCATACTTTATGGCGCTTTAAATTAGTTTCTGTTAGCACAGGCTTATTAAAACTCAAACTTCGAAATAAATGTTTGACAAACATTGTTGTATTACCTGCAGCTGTGTTGCACGGTAAATATGGACCAAAAGTTGAAATGTATCTGCCACTAAAAATATATTCGACATTCGTTCGTTGGCAAAGTTTTTTTTTTGTTAAATATAATATCCGGCACGTTGCTCATTAAAATGGTCTTTTTAATTATGAGAAAACTTTTTGTTCGTGTTTCATTAAACTTCAATGTCATTAGCAAAGTACATACATACTCACTGAGAGTAGAGTTTGGTTTGGAGACAAAATCTGTTTGAGTTTAGTTAGTACGAAAGAGTGAATAGTTTGGTAGTCTAGATCTAGATTCCTTAATAAATACTTTTATGTATATACTAAAAAAGCCATTATGAGTGCTGTTAGAGATGAAAGTTTAAAATATATCGATATTTTTCGATAAACCACAAAAATCGATAAATATATATATATTGATATGATGGATACTTTACTGAAATTTATTATAGTCGTACAAGTAAAAGTGACACCAGAAATCGATAATAAATTCCATGGAATAATTTTGTATGACCGGAGAATAAAAGTGAGCGAAGTGACTGAGACTGCTGGTACCGGATTTATGGTAAAAAATCGCTTTTATGCTCTTTTTTCACTGTTGGTACTATATCTCAGAAAACTTCGATCCGAATTTTATTTATTAACAGTTTTTGGAAAGGAAAAACTAAGACCTTTCGAACAATACATAAAATATTAGAACATTTCAGTTGCTATCTGTGCATATTTTCAAGTTAAACTTAATTTTTTTATTTATTTCACATTGATTTGTTCACAGTGTTTTTTTCACAGTAATTTTTTCACAGTGATTTTTTCACATTGATTTTTCACAGTGATTTTTTCACAGTGATTTTTCACAGTGATTTTTTTTATAGTGTTTTTTTCACAGTGATTTTTCCACAGTGACTTTTCCACAGTGATATTTCTACAGTGATATTTTAACAGTGATTTAAAAATCAAAATGTCGCGCTGCGACTGAAAGCAGCGATTTTCAATTTTATTGTTCCTCAGTAAACCCGTTCAGCAATCGGCGATTTTGTATATCGCTTTTTGCAAACAATGAAGCTGTTCATTTATCAGATTGGTGAAGAGTAAAGAGTTTTTTTTTTGCTCCTCACTTGAAAAAGCTTTGTTTGTTGTGATTGATGATTCATTAATCACACAGGTCAGTAATTGCTGATTGCTTTTTTCGGGAACTGCGATTTAATCACTGTTTGCAATCACTGTGATTTTCAAGAGTTAAACTTTAGCAATATTCATAATTTAGTGAAAAAGTTACAAGGTAAAGCTAATTAATATTAAGAAGAATTTAAATTGAAAGACTGACAGATTACATTGAACTGTCATTTTGTGCTCGTACAACTTTAAACAAAATTTTCTTTAATTTTTTGCGAAAAGACTCAAATGTCACATTTCAAACTGAAACGAACTCTAAAGAAATTCTCACATAATTATATTATATTTTCATGCACTGTCAAGCAACTCAAGCAACTCAAAATTACATCTTTGTATATTTTTTTTTGTGGTTAGCAAAACAACAAAACGATTTGCCAATTGACCGCACAACCACAAGTAAAGCCATAGAATACGTAGCTGCATAAAATCGAAAAATAGCAACAAGGACAACCATAGCAGAAGAAGGTAAGCAAGCTTAAAATGGGTCTAACACATGAAATGAAAAGAGTTGTAACCGAATCTTTAGAAAATGCCTGTCAACCTTTATGACATTTTATTTTTATATTTTTGACATTTTCTATTTGAAATGTGCTGCTGCTATGGCTGCTATGGCTGCTATGGCTACTGTGGATTGGGCAAGTGTTATAGAGATGAAAATTTAATAGCACTGTGTGATGAGGGCAAAAAAAGTAGTTGTTGAAGGTGGTTCGTAGTCTCGTATATGCAACTCTGTCTCATGTATTTATAATGAGCATTAACAAGAAATTTTTTACAGCAGCAGTTTTTGACACAAATAGAAACTTACACAAAAAAAAAAAAAAATTGTAAGCTTGTCACAAACAATTTTTTTGAGGTCGCTCTCTTTTTTTTTTTTTGTATTTTATTATTTAGGTTGGACTAAAACCGCTTTTAAAACCCACAAAAAAGGTTAACAGCAAAGGTTTTTACAAAAAAGTATCTAGTTTCGTTTTCGTCTTTTTCCTTGAAAGTGCTACGTGCAATGTAAACTAAAAATCCGCTTCATTTTATTTTTTATGTTAAAGTTCGATGAGAATGTTTTGTCAACAAACAAAACTTTTATTTTTGTTTTTGGTTTTTAAAGCAATATTAATGTAAAGTTTCTTGTTTAAGCCAGTCGTTAGGTATGAAATGGTTCTTAAGTCTTCAGTAAAAAAAAAATTAAAACTGAGACCTCATAAGTAAATTTTTAAATTTTTCTTTTATTTAATTTAATTGAACGGAAAGAAAAATTAATAAAATTAAGCGGAAAATTTAGAAATTCCAAAAACTTCTGCATTCTAAAATATTCCAGAGATAATCCCAGATATCCAAAAAATACCAGTCCTAATATGCCAAGTTTTCAAAAAACCCTGTCGCAAATTCCCCGTATCTGTGATCGAATTTTGACGCTTTATTTAACATACTTAGAATTATCCGATTTAAGTCAAATATGCACCGTTTTGTTCGCGATTTAAAATTCATTATGCCCCTCTTGTAAAACCCCCTCGATATATGCAAAAAAACTCAGACAACCAGTTTTCGCAAGCCTTTTTTGAGGTCAACGTAGTAGCACCAAGAGCGTTTTGCATGGCCCGGATAAGATGGTAATCACTTGGTGCCAGGTCCGGACTATACGGTGGGTGCGATAGGACATCCTATCCGAGCTCCCGTAGCTTCTTGCGGGTCATCAAAGATGTGTGAGACCTAGCGTTGTCCTGGTGGAACACTACACCCTTCCTGTTGGCTAATTCTGGACGCTTCTGGTCAATCGCCTGCTTCAAACGGTCCAGTTGTTCGCAGTAGATATTAGAATTAAGCGTCTGGCCATATGGGAGCAGCTCATAGTAGATGATTCCCTTCCAATCCCACCACACACACACAGCAAAACTTTCCTGGCCATCAATCCGGGCTTGGCGATGGTTTGGGTCGGCTCGCCGCGCTTCAACCATGAATTTTTCGCTGGACGTTATCGTATGTGATCCACTTTCCATTTCCAGTCACCAACCGCTTTAAAAATGGGTCGAGTTCGTTCCATTTCAGCAGCGTATCACAAGCGTTTATGCGATTCAAAAGATTTTTTTGCGTTAATTCGTGTGGCACCCAAACATTTAGCTTTTTTGAAATCCCATCTTCTGCAAATGGCTCCAAATGGTTGTATGTCTTATACCCATTTCCTGGCCAATCGAATGAGTGCTAACATGCCGGTCCACTTGGATGATTTCGACTGTTTTGTCGGTTTCTACGAGGATTGGCGGGGTACATCTTTGACATTCACTACACCAGAACGAAATCGCTTGAACCAACGCTGTGCTGCGCGAATCGTTACAGCATCGGGCCCATAAACTTCACAAATTTTTTTCGGCCGCCTTCGTTGGATTTTTTCCTCTCAGGTAGTAAAAACGTAAAATATGGCGAATTTCTTGCTTGGTGGACTCCATCTTTGGCGCGCTATAACTTGAGACTGAAACATATGATCACAACACAGTCAAAGAAACACTTGTAGCACAGGGTGTCTTCTTTAAATCGCTGTACAAGGATGACCCGATGCGATTAGTACAACCTAAGATATGTTAAAGAGTTGCCATCTATAGAAAAATTACGACATTACTTATTGACCAGGAGAGAATTTTGATTCAACTTAAAAAACAATATCACAAATTACAGAAACTGAGTATTAAGAAGTGAAAAAAGTATGATTGATTGGAAAGCTGCTTGGTGTCACCAAAAAATATATGAAAATATCTATTTGCGTCACCCAAACAAGGTCGTACATGTTGACATGTTTTTTTTTTTTTTTTTTTTGGTTTTTGGAATATTGTAAAACGCTGCATTTTAATTACTTTTGATTGAGATTTGAGAATTTAGATACTCTTATGCATTTATTAAATCCGTAGCTAAATGTTCGCTACTTTGTGGAAAATATAAATAAATAAATAAATAATTTAAAAAAATTCAATTCAATACATTTAAAAATGTCAAGGTAACACAAATGAACATAAAATGATTTGTAAATAAAATCAGCGATTTGTAACGATTTACATAAAATAAAAAATAAAATAGAAAAACTATTCCAATAGCATAAATGTTTAATAAACAATTTGCACTCTATTTACACACACAAAAAATATTTGCATTTGACATTCAAATCTAATTAAAATTTCATATTTCACGCCTGTAAAAAAAAAAACGATGAGCGAAAATATGAAAATTAAAGGAAAACACAAAATAGAATTGCAGTCGACTACAAGATACCCTATATACATTTTGATTGTCACTGCATAACACTCGAGAACGGCTTGACCGATTGCCATAAAATTGCAGGGAAGGTGCAGGGAGGGATGATGATGGTTACTTAATTTTGAAATTTTGACCAAGGGGCCTAATGGTGGTCTTGAAACTGGAAAAGCCATTTCTTTGGATTGAATAGACGAAGAGACTTAAAACAGGGCTCATTTGAAAGATGCTTAAATTTATTTAAGACATGTTTAAGGGATTTCTTGGGTTGACCCATAGGTGGACCCAAACTATATGTTTTGAGCAATTTTTGTTTTTTTTTTTTTTTTTTTTTAGATTTGAAGTAAGACTTAGACAGAATTTTGGAAAACTTTGACCCGGTTCCTAACGTGAGCCTTGAAACTAAACAAGCCATATCTTTGCATTGAATAGACGTAGAGGGCTCATTTGAAAGTTGTTTAAAAAATATCTAAGGCGTGTTCAAGGGATTTCCTAAATTTTGACCTGGGACCCATAGGGTGGACCCAATAATGATTTTTGCACCAATTTTTTTTTTTTTATTATTACATTTGAGCACTAAGGCGGGATTTAAGACAATTTTTAATCCGGGGCCTTTAAAAAAAAAGTCATTTCTTTGGATTGAATAGACGTAGAGACTTGAAGCTGGGCGCATTTGAATGTTGATTAGGCGATCAGGTACATGCTAGTAAAAGGAACACGAAGAAGCCACCAATGCAATTTAAGATGAAGACCTTGGTCAAACCCAGGAAGAATTTGCGCCTTTTTTTGGCGTGACTCATTAAGCCAGTTCAAAGCGGCTAAGAGCCATTGGAATTGTCTTGATGTTCGGAAACTGGTGATCATTTATCCATCTAAACCCAACCCGCCTTATAGCCAAGATCTTGCCCCATCAGACTAACATTTGTTCCGGTCGAATCGAATGCCCATACAGGAAGGCACTTCACTTCGAATGAGGTTATACAAAATTGACATGTTTTGTTCTTCGCCTCTAACAGCGAGCAGTATTATTGGAACGAAATCTATACTTTGCCAAAAAGGCTAATATTTTCAAAAAAAATTCAATGCATCAATTTTTCACAATAATGTTTTCAAGTCGAAAAAAATACTTTAATGCCCCGTTTCCACTGAGCCACGTTTTGTTATCGCGTTAACAATTTATCGAAAAACACGGAACAGTGTTTCCATTGCGTTTTAGCGTTAGCGTTCGAGTTCAAACAGCTGATTTGGTTCCTTACGTAGTAAACAAATTTTACAGCGCAAAAAAAATTTTTTTGAATCTTAGTTTTTTTAATCAAATGAATGTTGTTGCTTAAGTATCTGCTGTCTAATACGAGCATGAAAAGGTAAGCCGTCTTTTAGATATATGCAGCTTAGGCGTATGGGTAAATGTATAATTTTTGCGGTTACTCTGTCAGCTGTTTTCATAAATATGAACAACTTACGATTATTAAATTATTCGAACCGATAAGAGAAATCGGTTTGAACGCGTGTTATCAAAAATCGCGTTCAAGTTGAACGCGACTTTTATCCATACCTAACTGCCTATCTTTTTTTGTATACGATTTAACGCGAGTTTGTCGAGTTTTTAACGCTAACGCGGAACGCGGCCTAATGAAAACGGGGCATAAAACTTAGTGTTACAATCAATAGCTTGTTCAATTTTTTTTATAAGTCTTTTGAACTGTTGCGAATTTAGGATTCAAATAAATAAACTCTTTACTTTATTTGAAGTTCATAAAAAAATGATATTCAATTGTAAATGAATTACTTGTTTATAATAATAAAAGCTGCAATTTTTTTCTTTTTTTTTTTGTATTTTATGAAAAATAATAAATAGTGTTACAATTTTTCCATTGAGCTAATATATATTGTATTTTCCAGGAATTTTTTTTTATTTTGTATATTTTTCTTATTTATTTTAAAATTGAATTTCAATTTTATTTTTTTTTTCATATATGCTGTGAAGTAAATATAAAGCTTATAGTTTCTATTTATTTTTTAGTCTTTTTTTTTTTGTATTATTTTATACAATGCAATTTATCTACGTCGATAAAGCTTTGCAACAAATATTTTATATAAAAAAAATATATATTTTTTCATACTTAATCAATATAACGCATACGCCATGTGGCAAAAAAAATTTTACAATAGAAAATTTCAGCATGAAATGTCAAATTCTTCAAAAAACAAAACACTTTAGAAAATTTAGTGCTTTGTTTTTTTTGTCTTTGAAAAGAATACTTATATATTTTATTTTATTTTTTTTTTTTTATATAACTAAGCAGCTTTTTAGTCATAGAAACTGTTTGCCATTAACTACTGGCTTGGTGGCATGTATCTGTGACGCATAATAGCGGCAGCTGTCTGTAATATTTGAAGAATACTTAAAAATTTAGCAAATGTAGCACGCTTTATAATTCTAGTAGCTGTTCAAAAATGTATCTAAGGGGTTTCTTGCTCAATTTCTTTTCAATTTCTCAAGAATTGGCACAACACAGATCATTGTGTCGGTTTTTTTTTTTTTTTTTATAGAAGGACATAGTTTGCTTCCTTCCGAGAAAGCAGATCAACCAAGTGAACCCACTTATACATTCATAACAAGAAGAAGAAGAAGAAGAAGCAGATGAAGAAGAAGAAGAAGCAGATGTAGAAGAATATGCGCAGCACTTGTCATTGGCTTAAGATGAGCCGCATTTCGTTTCTTACAAAAAAAACTTTGTGTGTGTCTTTTCTTTGCTAAAGGATTTTGCATAAAATTATTTGTCTTTTTTTCTCATCTTTTCTCTCTTTTTGTTTTTATGCATATCCTGTTATATCCTTTGCCCTTCAACATCTTAATACTTCTATAAATATAAAAAGTTTTGCTTTCAATTGGTCGTCGTCGTCGTCGTCGTTGTGTCGTTTGTACGGTCTTGTCTTGAGGCTTTTCCTGTTGGCATTTTGATTGTTTCTTAGCTTGATTTGTTATTCATGAAAAAAAAAGTAAAATCGACCGCAAAGAGTGAGTTAGTAGACAAGAAATATAGTTTTGATTTAGTTTAAGATAGTTCAGTGTAAAAGTAGCAAATAGAATAGCACACTTTTGTGGCTTGAGCATGAATAAGTTTTCAAGTGTGCACAAAATTGAAATAGTTTTTTTTTGATATTTGAGTGCTTTAAGTCTTTTAAATTTTCTAGTAAATTTCTTGACTTTTAAAATTATTTCAAATAAGATAATTTTATTTTTAACGTTTGAATGCCTGAAAATATGCAATGATTTTTCATTGTCGTACAAATTGTAGCCGAATTGTAATTCAAGGTTGCTGATTCTTTTTTTTTTTTTTGGCATACCTGTCTTTTTGTGTTGAAATTTTTATATTTCGAACGAGGGTAACGCTAACAGATTTTGTTGATATTCAAGTAGCTGAAGTAAAGGTGCAAAAGATGTCACTCTTATTCTATTAAGATTGTTAAGAGCTTCTTTAGCATATTTGTCTCGGATAAACTATGATGAATGGTTCCCTTTATTTGAACAAAAATAAATAATAATTCAATACAATAATAAATCAATGTCAATAGAAGTGAAAAGGTTAATCAACAGTCGGTCGCTTCGGCTTCATGTAAATTAATTCTTTAAATGTATCTTTTGAGAAGATTGATAACTTTACAGCAACCTGACTAAGATTTTGCAGCTATTTATACATTTTATTTAACAGCAACTGAAAGCTTTAATAAAGAGATTTAATATGGAATGAATAAAAAAAAAAGATTCTCGTAACAGCTACGAAAATGTATCTTTTTTTAAACAATGATTTTTTTTTATAAAAAACGGTAAAATTTTCATAACCCATTAACAGTTTCGGATAAAAAAAACATTGTCTGGCAAAGTTTTTTAAATTTAAGAAATTAGCAATCGTGTTACTCTCAACTGACACTAGAGCCCTGCATTGTTAAACGAAAGCGAATGCTCGAAATGAAAACGATTTGAGTAACTCAAATCAACTTGAATCAACTCGTTTGACATCGGTACTCGGGTTGACTCGCGTATGTTGACTTCGATTAAATTCGAATCGGATAAGTTAATCGGAAACTCGATTATAATTATAGTACTACGTTTTAATCCGCCATAGCCCTTGTATTCAGTATTTTTTTGCTTCATAAAAATCCACGAGTAAAATTTCGAAAAATAGGATAATCGAATGAAACGGGTAACTTTGGTCGAATAACTGAAATAACGGATAATCGATACAAACTCTGTATTCGTTTATTCGAGAAAATATTGAAGAGTCTGGTTAGTCGACTCATCGGCTCGAATAAGTCATAGCTTGATTATAATCATTTGTCGAGATATCCGAAGCAGAGCTCTAATCGACACCAACAATCGTTCAAAGCTTGAGTTACTTGCATCTTTAAACTCGTTTCCACGGTTAAGAGAAAGATTAAGTGGCCAAAGACTACTCTTCACGACATCACCCAGACCAGATTAGGCCAATTGTGATACCATATGATCCCTTGTTTTGAGTTGGGCTGTTCGCTTGGTGTTGTATTCTGAGTTTCGAGATATTTCATTTGGGATTTATGGTCTATCTAATCTCTGCTAGCCTGGTTATTTCCTTTTTTTACTCACAGCTTCAGAATGGCCATGAGAATTCCGGTCGAACTCCTCACTGTAGGAATAACGGAATTTGTACATTCTCTGACTTCGCAATTATCTAGAATATCTTGGTGACCCGGAACCCATGTGAGGCAAATATCGCATTGCTGGGTCATCTCGTTAAAAGGTATGCGGCACTAAGAGAAAAAAAAGGTACTTTAACTTTTTTTTATCAAAAGTCCTTGAATATTTCAAAAATACTGAATATATCGTATGAAAATATAAACTTCCAAAGATATTTTTTAAAACATTTAGCGTTACTCTCCAAGCGCTTACTTCGATTGATTTCAAATTTTGCTGATTGCAGCACAAATTCAGTAGTCTGCGGCTAATGCTGTTTACACAACGTGCCAAGCATATTGCAATTTTTTATCTTTTATTTTTCTTTTTTCCAATATTTTTACAAATACCGAAAATCAGTGCGCGACGTAACAAACAAACAAGCTAAAAACAAATTGAAATTGCGAACAAAAATTCCAATCCAATCGATATGAATTCCAAATATCGCATAAATCAAATCAGCGAAGCGCATTGAGACAACGTCATTCACACTTAGCAGAACATGTAACGCTTTTCAAGTAGCCGGAATGGAATGCACTATCCACCAAATTCAATTCGTTGCATACAAATGAAAACAGCCACATTGCAACGCCAAATAATAAAGCTTTTTGAAAAAATCCGTTTTATATTTACGTTTTAGTTTACTTTTCAGATAAATGTGCTTGTTTGTAGGCGTTAAGGATTATATTTGTAGCAGCTTATGCTGACTATTTAAAGTATTTTAGCTATTTTAAGAAATTATAGAAAATTTTGCGGCTCAAGATAGATTTATATTTTTTAAAAAATTGGTAATGTAATTCTGTATTTTTATATCAAAATGTATCTCAAAACTTTGGAAATAAAAAGTCTTCTGGCTATATAGAGGACAGACAGGCAGACATACGAGCTTCAACGGCTAGATTAATACTTTCAATAGAATTTGACAATGCAGCATTAATAATAAAAATTTTTAAGTAGAGGCTTTTAAGAAAATATTAAAATTAATTTTTTTACCATAGTACTGCATATCATAGCATAAAATACGGCAGTCCAGAAAAGATATTTAATATACAACTTACCTAAAAATAGAAGAAAAAAATAATATGAATAAATATGTTATTTTTTTACTAAAAAAATAAAATAAAAAATAATTTAATCATCTTGTAATACAAAAATGTTTCTATGTCCGCTATAGATGTTGAAACTATTCAACCGATAGTAACCAAAACCGGTTTCATTTGAAAGGCAACAATGCATGAATAATTATAGACCACTAAAACTATAAATTTAGTTCATTTATTAAGACAATTTTCCACAATTTTCATTCAAACATTTTTTTGCTTTTTTGTATGTTTTTTTACTAACCCCAACTGGTATTTTTTTGGTATTATTGTGCTTTTTCGAATGATTTCATACTATGCCTAACATATTTTGGTATCACTGTAATTAAACAAAAAGATAAAAAAAAAGTACAAAAATACCACCAAAAAGACCAGCAATTGCCCAAAACACTGCAGATAAGAAACGAAAAAAAGCCGATGAAAGCCACCCGAAACGCCTGTACAACATAGTAACGCAAGCCGGGTAACACCAGTGCTACTAAAAAGTGTTGAACAATTGCATTATTTATTTTGCCACAGTCACTAAAAATCCCATTCACCCAGCAAAAGCTTGATATATACTATGGCCATTATGCATTTTCAATGGTTAAGAAAATGTTGAATTCCGCTGAGGTCGCCCAAAACAGGTCGTCACTTTAAAAATCGCCAATAAAATCAATGGAATTATATTGGACAAACAGAGATGGAAATTGCTTTTGGTTGCATTGGGTTCTAAGCAGCTCAACTGAGCAAAATTTGCATTTTTTAGAAGATTTGAGCATAAAAGAGCTTTCGGCGCAATAGCTATCGCTGTAAGTCACTCTCGTCCATGAGTGCAACAATTAAAGCAGTTCAGGCCATTGAAAACGTTACGAAACAGAGACTGGACAATGTGTACCCGAACGATTTAGGAACGATAAATCCGAACTCTTGCTCAGAATCGTTCCATCTTTCATGATTTTCAAGATAAATTGTATTTTGTGCGTTTCGGTATACTCCAAAACATTATGTGATGAGATTATCTGATCAATATCCTTCGCCTTTGATTTTGAAAACTGTTGGCCCGTCTTAAAAAATGGTTTGAAAGTGAGTCAAGAACGATTTTCTTTTTTTCGATTTGCGTTCGGTTTTCTTTATACTTTTATGTTTAGCTCAAATACTTTCTTACATTTTAAATATTTTTTCTTTCACATAGAACACCTCAGGCATCAGTTAAACAAAATACGCCACTGTATAAATTTAATGTATGCAAATTAAGAAATATATTAGATACTTAAATATAAATAGCAGCTTATTATCTTAAAAATTTTTAGCTTCAACTGAAGATATTTATTTAAATTAAACATAAATAGATGCTTAAAACAAAAATTATAACATAAATCCGCTTAAAACGATTCAAATTTTTGATACACACATACGCCCAAAAGTATGCAACGTGTGTGGCATGTAAATTGATTCTTTGCTTAAAAAAAAAAAAGAAAATTGTGAGTTAAATCGAAAAAAAATGAACAATCGTGTGTTGCTGTATATAACAAAATAATCTATAACACGCTTTGCAAAGCTACAAAAAAAAATAAACTGAAAAAAAATAAAAAGAACCAAACATTCCTCTTCTGACAGCTTTATTTGACAACAACCTCACAGATACATTTGTATATAGATACATACTCGTATATATCTATATGACTAAGACTGTTCTAGCTAGATAGAAAGATAGATAGATAGATATAAAAACGTATACGTAATAATTTCAATCGGTTTTAGTAGCAAATGACTTAAGCTGCTACAACGAAATATTTTCATTTATTTGAACTTTGGCATTTTACCAAGACGACAATCTATGAGTTGTCAGATTTGCCACAGTGTTTTGTAAGAGATAATGAAATAAGTGAAAGTTTAAAAGGAAAATGAAGTTGAAAGCAAAAGTCATGAATTAAGATAAACAATAAAAAATAAAAATAAAGACAAAATTAGTTGAGCGTGTTAAGAAGAGAAAATGCGTTTAAGATTTAGGAGAAGTCTACAAAAAGCTATGAATATAATAGCAGCTTATAGATATGAAGTTTTCTGTGAAGGTTTTACAATTCTTAATTATTTTATATTCAAATTTGAATTAATATGAAATTTTAAATAAGTATCTTTTGTTTTGCATATAAAATATGAATTAATTTATCATGACAATGCAAATAAACCAAGCTAATTCATACTAATTAACTGCTAAACGCCACAAAAAGTATGCAACACTTTTTTTTTTTTTTGTTTGAGAAACTTTTAATTAAAAGCGTGTAGAGGCATACATTGTATTAACTAACTCAACAACTGAAGGCACAAAAAAACAAAACAAAAATATGCAGCAGCGATGCATGCAAATTTAATTGGCTTGATTACTATATAGTCACATAGTGTTAGGCTACAAACAATAGCATACTTTTATGCATTATATTTTTAAAAATAGAAAACATTAAAAACACTTTACTTATGCATTTAAAAACCGCATAGATTAATAGCTAACAGTGAACATAATGCGCAATTAATTATTTAAATTACAAACTAATGATTTATTTTATTTGCAGCCTAAAATGCTGCAATACAAATAATGCTTTATTTAATTTATAGAAACCGCATAAAATTTGTTGCAAAATGTGCATAAATTAAAATTTAATTTAAAGTTTTCTAGTACATATACGCCCTTAAGTATGCAATGTAAAATCTTTTCATATTTAAATTTTACACAATTATTTCTGATAAATCTGCATAAAAAAAAAAAAAACGTTTTGCCACACTTAACCTTAGATGTTCGTTTAAGTATGTCTTAGCCTTGTACGTAATAATTTAATGCAGCACAACAAATTATTTTCATAGAAGCAGCAAGCTGTTATTTGTTCTTATATCACAGAAAATGGAACGAAGCAATTTGAGCTATTTTTCTTACTTTTTTTTCGTGTGTATGTGTGTGTTTGTGTGTGTTTGTGTAATGCAATTTGCCGCAAAAATGCATGTAAGCGATTTAATGAGCTAGAAATGGCTTTAAAAACCAGAAAGGCACATACAGGTGACCTTGGCGACTGTGAACCGCGCCTAGAAAAATAAATGTACCTAAACACAAGCTAAGTATGTGTACAGTGAATCAAAAAAATATTGAAGTGAAAGTTAAGCGCAAATTGAGATAATTTGTTAGAAAAGTTTGAGTAGATCGAAAACTTTTTTATTTTTGTTAAGCTATCAAAAAACAGTATTTTATTTTTTTTTATTTTTTTACCATTGTTTTTTTTACCATTATTATTTGGCACCCACTCTTTTAGAAGCTCAGAGAAATTAAAATGGCTTAAAATTTAGATGTGATAAGATGATGTCCTGATAGTGTCCATATAAGAGTGAAGGACGTCAATATTCACCAGAACCAGAGAGCTGAACATAGTGTACAGAGTGCGCCATCTATAGCTGCAACATTGCATAACTCTGACATTTTTTAGAAGATTTTGACAATTGTGCACGATTTTGAGAGGATATTCAATACTATTTTAGCTAAGAATTGATTTTGAAAGTGGTATAAGTCAAAAAATTTTTAAATCTAGTTTATCAGCTATTTCAACGTGTAACGGTATATCTCCAAAACCGTTACACTTCGAAAAATTTGATTTCATCTTTGGATTCTACATGAAATTTTACATTATAAATGATTATGAAATACAATACGAGTAGATCAAAAAAGCTATAGATTGTATAAATGAAAATCAAAAGATTTTTTTTTCAAATTTGTTTCTAAAAATTATGCCGACCAGTGTAGGGATAGGGTTCACCTAGCCCTGGGGGTTGGCCCCGAAGTAGGTAGCTTGGTAGAGTGCGATGTAAAACCAGAGACAGAGTTCTGATACCACGGCCAGCCAGAAGGCCCTGGCACTTTTGGGTACGCCCTTTTTCGAAGTATCGTGGTGGCTGTGGTTGGTACAAAAAACTCGCGGGTAGAGCTTTATCGCTCGATCGTGGCGTTGCGATTCAACCAGACCTGACTGATTGTAGATATCAGACAGGCACCGAGGATTTAGATAGTCCTCACACTTCACCAAAGTGGGAAGTACATGTGCCAAAACCAGCATGGCTTCGAATTTGGTAGCATATGCGTACGCATCACCAACCCCTAATAGTGCCTAGGGGTCCCGTGGGTTTAAGTCGACTATCACCCACGGAAAACACACCGGCATCTGTACAGTTGCGGAGTCCAAACTGCATACTTGGGAATTTGGGGAACCCCCGCGTAAATGTGGGTCTTATGGTTAGAAAAAAAAACAGTAATCCCAGTAAACTACGAGCCACAGTTTATTTTTTAAACAGTTTTCAAAAAGAAAACCTTAGATTTTCCTAACAATATGTATAATTAGCGGATACCCGGTGTGTGCTACTACCTAGTGCGGGCGTTTCGGATACTCTTTAGGTTCACTTCCGTTTCAATGCTTTTTTTTTTTCTGCCATGTAAGTTCTTTTCGATGACATTTTTCACTATTTATTTATATATTTTCTTTTTTTATTGAGCAGCGCACCCAAAATATCTTGTAGCTAACATAAAAACATACCAAAAAATACCAGCTTTGTTGCAGCGTGCCTAAAATAGTTTGGGAAACGCTGCAATCAGCTGTTTGTTCGCTTGTTTTCTTTGTTTTGTTTTTGTTTTAGATTTCAGCGAATAACTTAAAATGTTGGGACTGTTATAATAGAAAAGCAAAATTTTATAGTTTTGAATAATGAAAAAATCGACTTCTTAAACGAACCGAATGTGTCTAATACACTGTTTTAGTTTTTAGTTAATTTTACTTGCATTGCTGCCTATCAAATGAAACCGATTTGGGACTCCATCGTTTGGATGGTTTCAACGTTCATAGCGGACATAGCAACATTTTAAGTAATTTATCGAAGTTTGGTTACGCTATTTGACACAAACATTTTTCTTGTGTCACGAAAAATGACACGGCACGCGCACACATCTCTAATAAATAATTTTAGTTACTTTTAGCAACTCTAGTTTCGTCTGGTTCATATAAAATTCATTTTACGTGGCTTTTATATCATTTCGCCGTGCAATTGATTATTAAAAACGTCAATTTTTTTTTTTTTTTTTTTTGTATGTAAATCACATACAAAACACATCACAGGGGAACACATTAAAATGTGTACTTCAATTGTGCGTATTAAATAAACAAATGAGCGCAAATGTGCACACGCAACGCAATAAATTCGTATTTTGAAAATTATTATGTTTGCATATGAAGCGTACAAAAAAAAAAAAAAAAAAGGACTGTATACTCCGCTCACTCTGAGCTCTGCAACGTCACACGTTATTGAAATGTGGCAATTGTTTGCACAGCATGCATATAAATGAATAAAATGGCTGCCAGCAGCAATGGCAATGGCGTGGCAAGTCGCGGTAGACAGGAAGCGATTAACATACTTTTTATGATTTTCTTTCGTTTTTTTTTTTATGCATGTTCATACGCCGTGCAGCACGTTCGTTTATTTTATTTTTGTTTAATTTTTTTTCTGTATGCGTTTTGCACGATCGATACAAATAAGTGCTGACATATTTTTTTTTTCACAACATACTTTTAGGCATGCTTAGTAAATATTATACGCTATGCGTTGAATAAATAGAAAAATTTTAACCAAACAAAACACACTAAAATTGTTTTTGTGTACATTATAAAATGGCATCTACGACTTTTTCAGTTGCATTCTTATATTACTATTTGGTGTGTGTGTATGTGGTGTGTTGTGTTGTGAGTCTTCACATTTCCTTGAAATTTTTGTGTATTTTATGTAAATATTTGGTAACTTAAGCAGCTGTTAAGTTACATTACATTACGTTTCGTTTCGTTTTGTTGGCAATGGCATTGTATGCTTACTCGAGTGCGTTGACAAATTTTAATTAAGGTGTAGCATACTTGAAGGCGCTGACATACCATTTGCTGAGTGCATACATACATTTGCATTTGTTTGTTAGCTATGCATATATAAATATAAATTTGTATACAGACAACGAAATAATACTTAATTCATTTTATTTAATAAATTTTGCTTTTGATGTGAAATCCTTTTTTAAGAAGTCTTTTTAGTCATAACAAACGGCTGAAGTGGTTTGGAATTTAAATTAAATAAACATCCTTTAAATAATATGTACCAAAATAGAACAGGCATCTTTATTCGTTTTTTAAGTATTTGAAGATTTTTAGACCGAAGTTTCTAATGAGAAAATAACCGAAAAAATACATAAAATACTACTTGACGCAAAAATGAAACAACAAAGCAAAAGTGTTGTTGCTTTATAAGTAAAGTGTTGTGGGTTGTGGCTTAATAAGCCAAAAAGTAAGTATTGTTGCTTTATAGGCAAAGAAGAAAGTATTGTTGCTTTATAGGCATAGAAGAAAGTATAGTTGCTTTATAGGCAAAGAAGAAAGTATTGTTGCTTTATAGGCAAAGAAGAAAGTATTGTTGCTTTATAAGCAAAAAGTAAGTATTGTTGCTTTATAGGCAAAGAAGAGAAGTCTTGTTGCTTTTTTAGGCAAAGAAAAAAAAATGTGACCCAGTGGAAAACTATATGCAAAGATGTTTATCAAAGCAGACTGTTTTCAACAAACCGTTTCCATTTATTAAATTGCACGCCGAAACAGTGCCACAGATTAGTCGAAAAGATACTGGAATCATTTGAGGAGAATAGGTTTTGTTCGGCTGTCTTTCTGGACGTAAATCAAGCTTTCTACAGGATGTGGCATGCTTGTCTGCTTCACAAACTTAAGACGATCCTACCAGCTCCATACTATACCTTTATTAGGTCGTACCTTGAACGCAGGGGTTTCTTCGTTAGATGTGGGAAAGAAAATTTCCAAATAAAGGAAGTCAGAGTCGGAGTTCCACAGAGAAGTGTTCTAGGACCAGTCCTTTACACACTCTATACAGCGTACTTGCCGATTATAGAGGAATCCTTTAAAAGCAACTCGACATCTTCTCTATTTGGCTCAAGAGGTGGAACATTGTTTCGAACCCTGAGAAGTCTACTCAAATGACTTTTTCTTTAAGAAGGTGAGACTGTCCCCAAGTTCATCTCGGCAGAGCAACAATCCCATGCAGCGCTACAGCCAAGTATCTGGGCTTGGGCCTTGACAGAAGGTTAACTTGGCGTCCTCACCTTATCATCAAAAAGGCACAGCTCAATGAAAGGTTACCTCTCAAGCTGAGGAGCAAGCTCCTAGTCTATGGAGCAATAATAAGGAGGGTATGGACCTACGGAATTCCAATTTGGAGCACTGCCAGCAGGAGTAACTGTTCTATTATTCAAATATATCAAAACAAGGCGCTGAGGATTATATCAAACAAGAGATACACGAGGAACTCGGGGTACCTTGGATATACCAGGAAATTAGAAAATTAAGCACCTCTTATATAAATTTGCTCGACATGTATACAAACACCCTCGCCATCAACCTACTCAAAAATTAGCTTCAGTATAAGAAGGCTCAAAAGGCTTCACCAGCTCGACCTGTCTCATGGGGAGACAATATAAACAATAAAAAATCTGAAGCGAAAACGGAACCACCCATTCTTCCAAAAAGATGTACTAAAAGCACTTTTCGAAGCAGCCAAAAGTTTTTATTTATTTCGTACTGCACTGGCGCCAAGAAGACGCCCAAACAGTTGCAGACAAAGGTTGCTACACAAGAAGCGGAATCTATTTATATTTTTCATTTAATTACTCTTAGGTGCTCTTAATTTATATCTAAAGGAACTTAGTTCCAAACGGATGTCACAGTTCAACTTTAAACTTCCTTTTTTTAAATAAACTATACAACTATATCAAATATGAAACAAGGCTTTAATTCTGAATAAACATAACGCTTACACATTTATTACGTGTCATGTTTTACGTGTAATATTTACAATAATTTTGTCGTGTGTGTGTGTGTGTGTGTGTGTGTCGATAAACAGACGAGCGGATAATAACTTCAAGCATCTGCTGCTGCGTGTATGTACCACATCTATGCTGAAGTGTGCGGTTGGCATAATTAAATATGTAAATACAGACTATAAGCATTTTAAGAGGATTTACTTACATAGAAAATGTAAAGTTATAATTATGCGAATTGTGGTACAACGCACATAAAATGATAATCATGCAAATAATTATACGAAACGTTTTTAACTGATTGCTTGCAAACAAAGATAATCGATTTTTTTTTTCTTTTTCGCTTTGTCTATCAATCATAAAAATTCTTAAAATACTCATTAAAAGTTTAACCAATCAATCAAGTCACTTGTCTTAGTAGCAAAATTGCTACTTAAATTAATCAGTACAGTAGACAATGACGCGTAAGTAGTTGCGAAGGAAAAAAAAAAGGCTTAGCCTACTTTTCGGTGACACTTGAAATACGAAGAAAACGAACAAAGAGATATAACAAAAAAGATAATACATATTAAAAATAACAATAAAGCGTAGCATGAAATATTTTTTGCGTATACTCGTATCTGTGTGTGTGTATTAAAGTTTTGTTTTTTTTTTTTTATGCACATAAGTATGCTAAAGTTTCTTACTTTTTAGTTTAAAAAAAAATGGCTTATATAATAATGTGCTACAAATTTGTATAAAATGTACAATGTTTGACTTGTGCGTAATTTATTTTTCGGTTCTCCTTTTAAAGGTGACAATTACGCACTGGCGCCTAAATTTATGCTAATTTATGTATGCAAAATAAATTAAATTTTAAATTGAAATTTAATGTGACAATTTTTACAATTTCAAAAGCAATTTATTTCGTTGTTGAATTATTTCTTTCTTTTTATTATTAAAATGTAAATGAAAATATTGGGGATTTTTTTTTTTTTTTTGGAGAAGTCGTTGTACATATTTGTTGCGTATACGTAATATTTTTTTATATAACAAAAGCATATGCCTAAAAAAGACAGTCTACATCTGTACACCACTTCAGTTACAATGTAGATCTTTTGAGCTTACAATCTGTGAAAAAGATGAACTCTACACCCGTCTACATAACGCTTTGAATGTGTTCACTCTTTAGAAGGGGATTTTCTGGTAATGGAGCCTCAATGGGACATTGAATTCTTTGAGGTCAGCAAGAGGAAGTGTTGTTCTCTGCTGTTCCCAGCGAAGAACTCATCCACGCAGCATTAATGCCTTGTAAGGCTTCATGCATGAAATGTCTGGCAAGACGTCATGTATGACATGTCTTGCTAGAGTTCATGCATGACATGTCTTGCACGACTTCATACATTACCTGCCTTGTACGACTTAATATATGATGTGTCCTGCTCGATTTCATGTATGATCTATCTTACACGACTTCATACATGACATGTATTTCACGAGTTCATACATGACTACATGCATGACATGTCTTGTACGAATTCATGTATGACATGTCTGGCACGACTTCATGCATGACATGTCTGGCAAACTTCTTGCATTAGATGTCTTGCATGTTTTTTATGCATGACATGTCTTGCATGACTTCATGCATGATTTCATGCATGATTTCTGGCACGACTTTATGCATGTCATGTCAGGCACGACTTCATGCATTAAATGCCTTGCATGTTTTTATGCAAGACATGTCTTGCATGACTTCATGCATGACATGTCTGGCACGACTTCATGCATGACATGTCTGGCACGACTTCATGCATTAGATGTCTTGAATGACATGTCTGGCACGACTTCATGCATGACTTGTCTTACGCGACTTCATGTGTATTTGTCATGAGTGTGTCTTCTATCTTTTTCTCTTCGGCCTTCTACGAAGCAATATAACAAAGCTTATAATGTGGAATATTAAACCTTTTAAATAATTTTACTACGATTAGGACTCCAAAACGTTATCTTCCCATATTTAGTTTAAAGAAAAAATTCCCCAAATAACTCGACAGTTATAAAAATTTAATTTAATTCAAAATTTAATGACATTTAAATGCTAATTGCTGCTGCAGGCCAACAAACTTGGCGTGAAAAAAAAAATAATAAAAAATTATTCAAATTCCACACAATTTATTTTATTTTAAATGTTTTTCATGCGCGCACAATTTAAGAAAAATAATTGAAAATTTAAACAAAACGAAAACGAACAAAAAAAAGAAAAAAATCAATTCAATGCAATTACAAAATAAAAAAAAAAAAAAAAAAGTTTTAAAATTCAATTTAATTGAGCTATACGCTGTTGTATAACTTTTTTTTGTACGCCGAAAAGTAGGCAACATTTAATTTTGGTGTGATCATTCAAAAAACTTTTTGACGATAAAATTACTTTTGCAACATTTTAAATAAATTGACACAAGCTGTTCTATCATTTAAAAGTTGTTAATTTTGTTTTACTTTTTTGCTTTCGTGTTTCTTGTTAAAAGCAACGAAAAGTATGCTAAGCTTTGCTGTAATACAATGTTAAGAACAACAACATTCTTAAAAATTGAGTTTAGTCCATTTTTTGTCATTGCGGCTTGCTTTTCGCGGTTGATACAACATTAATGCATCTTGTTTATATTCAAGGCACTAATTGATGCTTTGTTGCCAAGTTTAAAGCATACTTTTAGGCAGCAGCAGCAAGTTATACCGCGTTAGCTCTAACGAGTTTATATATATATTGTATTATTTATAGATCCTTGTTAGTTTGTTAGTTTAGCTGTTTTTCTCATTTTAGTTTCTCTTGCTCTAATTCGCTGTTAAGTGGCTTTTGGATATTTGTCGTTTCGCTAAAGTTTGTTTGAATGTTGTGAAAATTAGTTTTTAGTTTGAGTGTTTTTTTTTTTTTTTTTAAACTTGCACATTTCGCCACGCCCTTTATATATGTAATCGGTTCTGGGGCACATTTTTACCCTTGGTATATAAAATTCAATTACTTTAATACGTTCGCACAGCTGTGACGCTTTTAAGTTTTTATTGTATTTTTCAAATCTTTCTGTCGTTTCTTGAGCATTGTTAAATGCTATAAAATTTATGACTTTCACTTCAGCTAAAATAGTTATGACTTGCTTTGGTCATAAAATGGCATTGATAAGAAATAAATTTCCGCTTTTGAAGCATCGAAATCGGTAAGATTTTTATGCTTTTTGAAGCATTGTTGAGGCTATAATTTCGCGTATATTTAGGGATGAAAGAAAAATCTAAATTTGCAACATAAAACCACGGAATTCTTTTGCGGCAGATGTTTCTTTTTTGATGATTCTCCGCAAGCCAAGTGTCTATTAAGTCCGAATATTCTCATTTATAAAAAATAGTTAGACCGCGACTTCTTCCTCAAAATGCCTAGTATTAGATGATGACAGCTGGAAGCTCTATTAAAGATTTCAGATATTATCAGAAATTCCAAGACAAAGTTTATAGTCTTTAGTGGTAAAAATTAGTATATTCCGCACGGAAACTCTTTCATGAGGCGTTTCCGTATTTTTCGAAATCTGTTGGCTTATTTTAAAAACAGATCAAACCACTAACTTTTTTAGGGAGTGAAGAAGATATTGTTGAATTTTTTGAACGCCATATTTAGATCCTCCTAGAAATAAACGCCATGTTTCCTATAATAACAGAGCTTGAGGCGTATAACTGTCTTATATGGAAACACCACCGAAGTTCACTGTTCTTCAAATCGTTTTTAGTTTTTTTCTTAGATTATTAGATTATATTATTAGATTATAATTTCAGAATCAGCAATAATACACCCAGCGGAAAAACTATCAATGCAGCAGTCTATTTCCTCGATGACATACTGACGACAGCACCATACAAGTCGTTGACGACATTTTCATACAAGCGTCGAGGTTGTCTAGAATAATATATCTTGCAAGACTTCATGCATGACATGTCTTGCATGAATTTATGCATTAATTGTCTCACTAGAGTTCATGCATGACATGTCTTGCATGACGTTATGTCTGAAATGAAATGACTTTTTATGACATGACTTCATGCACGACATGTCTTGTACGACATCATGCATGATATATCTTGTAAGACTTCATACATGACATGTCTTCCATGAATTTATGCATGACATGTCTTTCGTGAATTCATGCATGACATATCTTGTAAGTCTCATACATGACATGTCCTGCACGTCATGCATGACCTATCTTTCAAGAATTCATGCATGGCATGTCTTGCTAGAGTTCATTCATGCCATATCTTTCAAGACTCTTACATAACATATCTTGGAAATCTTTAGGCATGACATGTCTTGCATGACGTCTTTTATGTTTGTTATGTCACTAGTTCCTAAATCATCAAAAGAAAATTTTACCGCATGGTTATGCTACAAGATTCTGAGTTCTACCAAAAATTGGCGTGATTCTCTTTTAAAATAAAAATATAAAAATAAAATTTGGTCTAGAGTTGATTTGAAATATAATGAAGTTCCATTGAGTTTTCCTATATATGAGTCAGGAGTATCGAATACAAAATACATAATAGTTTGATTTGACACTGGAAACTTTCTACATTCTTTTCATTTCAGATAGTTCTGAAAAAGCATGGCGCTGAAAGAAAAACGATTCTATTTTTTATATTCTCTGAACTTAAGTTACTCCTGGAATCGGAAAATTTAGTACTGTGTCTGAACAGCGAACGATTCTGATCTGCTAATTTTCAAATCTCATTTCAAAAATATTTCATTTCATCCCTGTTTACATTGCTTTAATATTTATATATATATATAGTATGCTACTACCTGCGAGACAGCTAGGTAGCTTTCATCTCAAATAACGACTACAATCTCATCTTTATGTGCATTTTATTTCATAAATAAACCAATAATTTAATTTAAGAGCGTCCATTTAGTTGTTACTAAAATACGTTTTGAATGTACACAAAAAAAAAAAAAATAAAAGAAAAATATTACAGAATGCTGGCAGCGACCTCAATATTTGTCTGTCTGTCTGCCTACCTGTAAGCCACTCATATACATAGACAACCTGCATGTCATGCTGTGCAAGTTATTTCTTTATTATTTCGCAATTTCATTGCTATCTTTGCCCTTTCTGTACATCATTCACTCACACACTCACTCACTCATTCTCTCTCGCTAACCTTTCGCTGTTGTATGGTATTCACACTTCCGCTTTTGTTGTTCTGTCATAAAGAGAAGAGCAACTTCCTGTAATGTAGGTGAAGATGGATAACAATGCCTACACAAATGTATTCTTTTTTATTATTTCTTTTTTATTTTTTTTTTGTGCTTTATTATTACATGTCCTTCTATATGTATCTGTCTCCTCTCATGCATGTCCTTTCGTTCGGTCATATAGCTTTACAGGTATTGTTATGGCAGACGATACATTTTATGTTAGGTTTCTTTATATTTTTTTTCATTCATACACGTGTCGCTAGCTGTCCATGTCAATGTCTTCTCTTTAAGCATCTTTGCCAATGTTTTTATATTTTTTTTTGTATACAATCATCGCTTTGTTCGCCATTTTGGACAGCCATATTATATTCTGCGTTTTGTGAATTGTATTCTTTAACGCATGTATTCAGTTTCTGTTTAATTAATTACAGCACTTTTTGTCTTATTATAACACGTATATAATATTTATATATATTTTATTTTGTTCTTATGACACTTGATTTATTGGTATTCCTTGAATTATACACATTCTGCTGCTTGGAATGCTAAAAGTTTCTTTTATGTTCATGGAACACACAATTAAAACTTTGTAATTAAAGAAATCACTTTCAGAAGCCAAATAAAGTGTATCCAACAATTCGTGAAAATTGTCTAAATACTCCATTAATAAATTGAAGATGTCAGATTAATGAGCACTTGGCTATCGACATATAAAAAAAAATTTTAGATTTGCTTTCGAATCTTGCAAAGTCTAATTTCAATATTTCCACCATGAAGCTAGGACTGTGTGATTAATCGATTAATCAATTAACAATCGATTATTTTTGTATAATCTACTGATCAATTAGTTGAAGAAGAAAATAATTGATTCATCAACAGATTATTTAATCAATAATCAAGTAGTTGATAGGGTAGAAAACAACCTCGGCATTGATTAGAGAGCGTGAGTAGAAAGCTTTTCCCATGTGAGTAGCAAAAAAAAAAAAAGGGGTTCACTTTACATCTTTATTAAGTTTTACTAAGATTATGAAATATAATAAAATCATTTTTTTTTTATAATCATCAGCAACAATCGATTTATTTTTACAATCATCAACAATCGATTATTTCCAACAATCCACACATCCCTACATGGAGCAGCACGGCTTGAGCTCAGTTTTAAGGCGCTTTTACGGCGCCACACCATTTCCCGATTTTTGCAACTTTGCGAGGTTTTAGTAACATGTTTACCGAATTTCATTTCACTCAAATACTTTTACTTTAAAATTCCATGAATTTCTGATTCGATTTTTATGTTGACCACGCCCCCTTCCCATATATCCTACACACATTTACAAATATCATTGAAATCGATTGAGTTGTTTCGGAAATATTCGATGAATTTAGATTGATTGTATGCGGTCCACCCCCAACACCCACTTTGGGGTATGAAAATGGTTTACATTCGATTCTCAGACCTTTTGAATTTACACACAAAATTTCATAAGATCCGGTCAAGTCGTTTCGAAGGAGATTATTTAACAAACACTGTGACACGAGTGTTTTATTAATTATATCAGCCGAGAAAAAATCTGGAATCTGGGAAACATTTTTCCAAAAAAAAAAAATATAAAAAACATTACAGTCAAAAAAACTATGGGCCTGGGCCTGATTTTCGACCCCTATCCCTGTGTCTCGTCAGACTTGGACCCTAATATAAAAATTTTCAAAACATATGTTGGTAACAGATTGATTTTTTATACCCGTCTCACATCATGTCAATGGGTGACGCAAGACCCCACATAAAATATATATATTTTGAGGCCCCATAAAATATATATTTTGATTAGATGAATGAGACGAAGGTCGTTCTAGTCCCTGCAGCCATTCCGTTGAATTGAATTGTATTCATTCATAGTCGGTTTACTCTCTCCGAAACGATGGTACCACACCTATTTTTAGGTATACCCACTCAAAAAACAAACTTACCGCCCATTTTCGAAATGTTGTGCGACGCAAAATCACCATATGTTGGGTCCCTGGTCATCGAAGCATTGAAAGAAAGGAAGTTGGCAAAGTCGTCAATCCTATGATCCCGGGCCTGAACCTCTTCTTGGGCTCACTTGGGCCTCAGCAACCCTCTCCATTGAAAGACATTTCAGAGACTCCTATCTCCAGCACTGGCTACACTATCCTGGCCTACGGCAGGTTTAGTTCTGCCAATCTTTCCTAAAACTAATATTCATCTCATGGGTCTGCCCTCCGAATCCGGAGTGTCGGCTCTGTTTAGAAGATGACGAAACTAGTTTACATATCTTGTGTGAATGCCCAGCCTTGGCAAGATTTAGATTCATGCAGCTCGATCACTGCATCATAACCCCTGAGCACATCAGACATTCTTCGACGAAGAACATTCTCAGGTTCATCAAAGCAGCTGAAAATGTCCTGAGTCTCATAACCTTACCAAAATTGGAATTGGGTACAAAGACCTATATAGGTCGCAGTACCCGTTTTCCTGTTCAGAAAACCCGCCATGTCTGCACTCCGGCCTTCGTGCCGTGGATAGACATTTAAAGGTGCTTATCTTGCGACCGCGATCCAGGCAATACCTCACTTACTTATGGTTTATATGTAAAATAGGTCTTTTTTAATGATTGTATTCACCCCAAATTTGGTAAAATCATCTCTTATGTCATCCTATTTATATCCTATCGATACAATAATGATCGGGAACTATAAAATATAGCCTCATACAAACCCACCTCCCATTTTATGTTATTTTCAAGATAATTTTTATATCTCTGTATTTTTAGCTTAAAATTTGACCCAAATATTGTGTCAAAACTTAGATTGTATCGGATCATTGAACCCTATTTATCTAAGCCACTGATGATCATACATAAACTATTGTTCTGATCTGGCAACTCCTTAGTCATATGTTCGGGAATATTTACTCATATGCGCTGATAAGTATGCTGCAAATTAAATTGTAAGAAACTAAAATGATGAAAATATTATAAATGCATGGAAAATCGTTGAAAAATCGTTGTGCAAAAATTTCAAAAAAAAAATTGAAATGTCGAAAGCAAATTTAAATTACGTATGCAAAATTTAATTTCAAAAATGTAAAATGAATTTTTTTTTTTGTTCTTTCACAATGAATGACGTTCGACCTCAAATAGGCAACAAATATAGAAAAACATTAAGTAAGAAAGAGATAGAAGGCGTATGGAAAAATTAATAACACATACACAGGAGATATATACATAAATGCAAATACACAGATACAAGTGCAATTGCAAATACGAATACATGCTGGCCGAATGCTTGTCTATTTTAAGAATGGCTGAACCAGAGCAGCGAGACAATTTAACAAATTAAAAAGGAGTAAAACGAAAAAAAATATAAAACATGCCCAAAAGGCACAAAACTATGCAAATTGCTAGCAGCGAGTACAACAAAAACAAAAAAAAATAATGTATCTGACAATAAGACTACAGCGTCTGTCAGTGACACAAAAAAATAAAAAAATAAAATAAATATTAAGAGTAGGTTAAGTGCATGAAAAATGAAAAGCAACGAAAACCGAAAACCAAAAGATGACACTGAGCAACTGCATACGACTTATGAACTTGTTGCTGTGCCTCTGTCATAATCTATAGCTACGCGTAAAGCTAAAAGAGAAAAAATTTCGTTTTCACGTCGCTGCTGTATTTATGTCAGTTACAAAAGATACAAAGCGCCTTGCATAAGTTGCAAGAGCTGGTTTAAATCTATGAGATACATTTCAAAAAAATGTATCTTATAGTTTGAAAATAATGTAAACTGCTGTTACAAACCTTTATAACCAAAAGAAACGCGAAATTTATAGCAACTATCTTTTCAGCCTTGTACAGATACACAGATACTTTTTTGCTCATCTTAAGTATCTTTTTGATGCCAGGCAGCAGGCCTGTTTCATGTTTATACAATTGAAAAACAGCAAAGTAGTTTAGAATAATTTTAGTTCAGCGCACATTTTACTGTTCACTTCGAATATATATTTTATTCCTTAAGTTATGCTAATATATACGTTTTAAAATATAAAGTTAACTACAGTGTTTATTTGTATCTCAAATGCAAGTCTTTTGTTCATTTAAATATTTATTTATTTACATAATCGTAACTTACACAATTTGTAGTAAATTTTGTTGATTACATTTCAAACTTCAAAGGCATCAATTTACTTACCTGAAAAGAGAAGAAAATATATAATTGGATTTTATTCTAAATAAACTTAATAGTTAAGTATATACTAAAGAATATTACACGCTTATATTCATATTGACAAAAGGAAAGTGAAAACTTTAGTTTACTTTTGTTGTACAATGACCAAAGATATTACAATGAGTTGGTTATCAAAACTTCAAATCTTTTCAGTACACTGAAAACAACAGCAACAATAAGTTTGGCTTTCAAGAATACCCAGTTTCAAAAGAGTAAAGGGGTAAACAGAAGAAAAATTAATGACAGAACCCATAATTAAATGCTTTATTGGGTCTCTCATGCTTCTTCATTCGTTCTTGATGCATATGAAACGCTAATTCCCTCTAGTTTTATCTGTCAGTACGCTCATTCATCAATCCGTCCATCTACACTGCTGTCTGTGGAATGAACACTCGTGTACTATTTTATATCAAACTAGCGAACACACGGCTTGTGCTACTTCTTTGTAGGGGCGTTTCGGCTCTTTTCCGTTTCGATGGCATTTCTTTTCGATGGCATTTTCACTATTATTTTTTTATTGCAGCGGAACCAAAATATTTTGTTGCTAATATAAAAAAGTACTAAAAAATACCAGTCTCTCCTTGATTACAGCGTGCCCAAAATATTTTGGCGAACGCTGCAATCGGCTGCGATTTTGCTTGTGTTTTTGTTTTAGGCCAGATGATCCTATCCATAGAGACGATGGACACAGCTACTTGCACAGCCCCTGCCCTCAGTGTGGTATGTACTTTAGGTTGCCCGTCGGTTTACCCCGGGAAGTGCGTGTCAATTAGAATGCTGACGACTAACCCAGAGTCTCTGTTGGCGTACCGTCCGCTCTATGCAGGAGAGAGTAGTTGGCATGTTGCTTTGTCAGCAGTTTGCTCAGTCTAACAGAGTCCTTTACACTCTCCATTGACTCGCAAAACTCTTGCCAAGTTTGCCTCTTGGATGTACCAACTGCTTTTTTTGACCTATGAAAACTTTCTTTGTAGGGATGCAATTCTTTTCTTAGTTAACACTAGTTAAAAGTTTTCCAGCGATCGTCCTAAGTTCTGCTAGGTTGCTGTTCCACTACGAAGAATAAGCTTTCTTGACGTGGCGTATAGGACAACTTGCTTTTGAAGGCTGTGCTGACAGCTTTTTTTGAAGACCACAGAGCTCTTCTCTAATTCTCTGTTAAAATGTGAGAGCTAGTATAATAAAAACATATAAAACTTAGAGCATTTTTGTATGAGAAAAGTCGAAAATCGACTACATAAATGAACTGAATGTGTCTAATACATTGTTTTAGTGGTCTATAAATATGCTTGCTTTGTTGCCTTTTAAATAAAACCGATTTGGGACACATCGGTTGGATGGTTTCAAAGTCCATAGCGGACATAGAAACATTTTTACTCTTTATATAAATACAAAGACATAGATTACTTTTAATCTTATTTTATGGAACAGCCCACAAGCATACCTACCGAAAATATTTAAATTTTCTGAGCAAGAAGCGTTATATATAATATTTTAAAAAGAAAAGTGGTGATAGAGCTCTCTCTCCTTTTTTAAAAACTTCATATAGGACCTATACCATAGACTTTCCTTGAGATTGCTGCCTTTATTTTCTCGTAGAATGTGCTTTAGGAACTTAAATCAGTACAAAATCTTTCGATTAAATATAAATCTTCGGTATGAACACCACTCTGGCATCTCAGAATAAACGTAGAGCTTAGCTTAATTTTTTTACTGATCGACTTTAGTATTACTTCAGAATATGGCTGGCCGATAATGCATTTTTTTTTATATAAATGATCTAGCTATTTACTCAGCCATTGCCATTCTGTTGAAACACACCTTTGGCTCTTGAGCATACCGAAAAGTGTTTCTCCATAAAAGTATTAAGTAATTCATTCAAAGTTTCAGTAGTGGTGACGTCTAGAAATAATATTATGAATTGGCTTGGACAATACTATAGAGAGTTGCCACATTTAGCTCAATTAAAACTCCATACCCTGAAATTTCTATTACACCACATTTGAATCTATGGTCAAAAAGGAATCACAACAGAAATGTGATATTCAGAACTTCAACCCAACACAAAAAACTATTCGTTGTGGAAAAACTTAAGGTAGAGAAACCAGTCAGACTGACAGATAAACAAACAGACGGACAGTGAACAAAATATATCCAGATCAACTCGGCTCTATGAGCTGATTAACAATATTTATACACTTTCTAAATACTCAAATAACTTTCACGTACAGAAACTTATAACCCGTTTACACAATGCTGGGTTTGGGTTAATTGCGATAACCATGGTTTCATCTTTCATACAATATAAAGGATGAGACAACCTTGGGTTTCATCGAAATCCAGTGTCAAGCGAAGCGTTGCATTGTTGAATAGTGTTGAATTGTGTTGAATAGTGTTGAATTGTGTTGAATTGTGTTGAATAGTGTTGAATAGTGCTGTATAGTGTTGAATAGTGTTGAATATTGTTGAATAATGTTGAATAATGTTGAATTGTGTTGAATAGTGCTGAATAGTGTTGAATATTGTTGAAATAGTGTTGAATAGTGTTGAATAGTGTTGAATATGTTATGAGTTGAATAGTGGTAAATAATGTTAAAAAGTGTTCAATGGTGATGATTAGTGTTGAATAGCGTTAAAAGCAAAACGCAACAAAAAAAAACAATCAAATTCTTAAGCCCTCGCCTAGCGTGAATACCAAAATTTAAAAAAAATACTACACAACACTGTTTTAAAGTTAATTTTTTTTTTTTTAAGTTACACATGAGTAATATTTCAATTTTGTAGATTTGTCAATAACTTTGCAAAATAATGTTATAGAAGTGCTTCTTTTGTAGTTTTTTTTTTTTTCCAAAATTCAAATTCAAGAATGCATTCAGTTTTAGAAGAAAGAAGAAGGTCCACGCAACAACAAGACAAAAAGCATTATCGCAAGATTAATGCATGTCATAAATTCAAAATAGTCATTTGGAAGAATCTACAATGCATGTTGCGACACAAATTGGAATTATTTTTAGTATTATTAACCGCGTTAATGTTGATGCCAATTATTATAATAATACGCATCGTATACACACCAACGGTACGCACAAAAGTCGTCTATACACCCGTTGCGCTCAACAATTTAAGTCACTACGATGAAATTGTTAGTAAAATGGATGAGAAACCACAGAAAAAAATACTCTATGCACCAGAAGCGCCAGTTTTTGAGAAAATCATGGCCGAAACGGTGAGTAATTTACAATTGGAAGGCGCACAATCCTACGAAAATGCTGCCAAAATGATAGACGAATTACAAAATGCAAATAGTAATTATATGGCTGGCATAGATTTTGGTGATGCAAATGCAAATCTTGAAGAATATCCGGAAAAATTTGAATATACAATACGTTTTCCGGCAATATTACGTGAAACGAAAGAAACGCGTCACATGAAAAATTGGTCAACAAATAAATTATTTCCAGGTGTTGATGATAAATCAAATAGTGGTCCCAGAAATCGTGATGATGCAGATGGTGGCACACCAGTGGGTTATATACGTGAAGGTTTTCTAATCTTGCAACATGCCATAGCAATGGCCTATATAAAGCAAGCAGGCAATGAACCATTTGAAAATATTGAAATGTTACGTTTTCCATATCCGAAACATTTCGATGATCCCATTGAGGATGTAATGCGTGTACTGCTGCCCATATGTGTAGTATTCGTATTCATGTATCCGTGTCATTATATAGTACAGCTAATAACAATCGAACGTGAACGTGATTTAAAAGGTAATATGCGCATAATGGGTGTACACAATTGATACATTGGACTGCTTGGTTCATACAGCTATTTCTGTTGCAAGGCGTGGTTACGGTTATAACCATAAATATGCTCAGTTTTGAATGGTATGGCGATTCGGCTATATACAAATTTAGCGATTGGGTACCAATATTATTTTTTATGCTCTTCTATACCGCCTCGAATATAACATTTACCTTTATACTCGCTGCGGCATTTAGTGATTCGCATAGCGCTAATTATTATGCAAGTTTGCTGCATATGAGCACATATCTGGTTTTCATATTTTCGGATTTATTCTATGATGATATACCATTTTCGGGTAAATTATTATGTTGCTTATTTCTAAATACGGGATTAGCAATGGGCTTAAATATTATATTGGATTTTGAGAATACCGGTGAGGGTCTAACATGGGAAAAATCAAGGAGCCACATTCACCATTCGATGATTTATGTTTATTTCATGTAATGCTTATGTTAATTGTTGGCGCTGTGCTGCATATGCTTATATGTTTATATATTGAGGCGCTAAATCCGGGACCACATAGTGAAAAGCAACATTGGTATTTTCCATTTCAGGCGGCATACTGGAAATCATGTTGTCCGCAACGTTTTAAATTTTTTGGTATGCGTGCAGCAGCTGAAACTGCTGAAGATGCTGAAATGTTTTATGATGCAGCGGAGCAGCAGCAAACAGATTATGCAACAGCAACATCATTTATAAGCGCAGAACGCTCTAGATCCTTGACTAGTATGCGCCCAGATCAAACAGTGAGATTAAATGAATTTGTAGGACATGCAAGTACCTCGTTTATGAATATATTAAGTGCACAGAAGGAAAATAAGCAAATAACAAAAAAATTATCAACAGCTGATTTGGTTTTGTATGATAATAAAGCAGCAGAGGCAGCGGTAGCAGCGGAAGCAACAAGTCTTAACATAGAAGATGAAACAACAAAAGTATCTGATCCTGAAAAAGTATCTACGCCTCGAGAAGTAACTACAAGTGTTAACATAGAAGATGAAACACCTACAAAAGTATCTACGCCTCGAAAAGTATCTACAAGTCTTAATATAGAAGATGAAACAACAAAAGTATCTACGCCTACAAAAGTATCTGCGCCTGAAAAAGTATCTAGAACCCCAAAAACTGCAAAAGATTTTCAAAAACAAACCGATTTAGATAAAACTGAAGCTACACTCAAAACAAAACATACTGCAGATTTTAAGAAACAAGTTAATCTAGATAAAGATACAACTGACGATGATATTGATTTTGAAGCACCATCAAAATCTAGTTCTGAACTATCCGTCGATCTACAAATTTTTGATATTTATGCAACAGCTTCCATAGTAAATCCACCTTTAGCGGATGCCACCCGGGGTATACAATTAATCTATTTACGTAAATTAAATGGTCCGAAGTAATATTACGTGGCATCAATATGAATTGTCATCCAAATGAAATAACTTGCATACTGAGCGCCTCGAGCATTGCCAAAAAATCTATAATGAAATGTATTGCTGGGGTTTATCGTTTAAATAGTGGCTCTGTGATTATAAATGGTTATAATATAAAACATCAAAAGAAATTAGCACGCGAACAACTTGGCATATTGCCGCAACAGAATTTAATATTCGACAACTTAAGTTCGCGACAACATTTATATTTTTATAGTCACTTACGTGGTGTACGCAGCGGTAAAATAATGAATCGTGAAATAAAACATTATTTGCGATTACTCGATATCTGGGAATTAGGAGATACAGTAGCAGCAAAGCTAAACTATGGACAGCAAAGACGCCTAGCATTATGCTGCGCGCTGTGTGGCAATCGTACAGCTATAATATGTGAAGAGCTAACAGCCAGTTTAGATGCGCGCAGTAAACAACGTTTGTGGTCTATACTCAAGGCTGAAAAAGAGGGACGCACTATTTTGGTAACCACAGATAGCGAAGAGGAAGCATTTCATGTTGGGGATCGTATAGCTCTCTTATATAATGGCATAATACAAATCTACGATACTCCCGAGCTCTTACGTGAAAAATATTTACAAAATTATTATATAATATGCACACGTTTAGATCGTAGATGCAAGACACGTGCGAGCATGCAAATAATACAAGCGCACATACCAAGCGCCACACTATGGCAATCAAATAAAATGGAGTTTTGTATTAAAATTGCAGCAGCTGAAAAGCAAAAATTTGCCGAAATGTTTAAAGATTTTGAAAAGTCGGTAAAACATTTATATATAAAATCATATCGTCTAATAGTATTGCAGCTAGAAGATATATTTATGCGTTTAACGCGTGATGCGCGCAGTAATATTTCATTAGATACAGCAGCAACAGCAACAACGCAAAAAAGATACACAGATACAAATAATAAAAGTGCAACGAATATTTATGAAAAATATGAAAATTTACCAAAACATCAAATAATACGCGCTATCTTTCAAAAGAAATGCTTATATATGCTACGCAATTGGTGGCAACCATTGCTGGTCATAGTGGTACCAGCGATATGCGTATTTTTACAAATGTTACTAAAATTTGGTACAGTACAAAAGATAGATTTACCAGCGCTGGCAATAGCAACCAGCTCGTATGAGCATTTGACCATAGCATTAAAAAAGGATCGTTATATTGCTGAGGATACGCTGCAGCAACATGTTTGTGCTGCCTATGAGCAGCTGGTAAAATCTTTTAGCAAAGTCAACTTCAAGCAGGTACCTATTAAAAAGCCCATAGATCACTTTATACTATACGAAGCAAGTAAATCGTTATTATATATGGAAAATGAATTTTTGATAGCGCTCTTAGTGGAACCCGAACGTTATGTGGCGCTCTTTATTAATCAAGCATTTCATACAGCACCGCTAGCGCTGAATTTGCTACACAATGCCATGGCAAAGGTATCACTAGGCGAGAGCGCTGAAATTAAGCTAATAAATCATCCTTTAGCATTTACTGCAGCCGAGCATATTTTAATATTGGAAAAAATTCCGGTTTAAATATGGGTGTTGCCAATAATGTTGTCGTTGCCATGTTTTTTTTTTTGGTTGTGTTGGCAGTGTTTGTTGGCGTGGGGGCCGGTTATACGCGAAAAAATTAGCAGCACTAAACGTTTACAGCTAATGTCGGGCATTTCGCTGTTAATGTATTGGTTTACAAATTTCTATGAGGATTATATACAATATATGTTGGCAACACTATGCATATTACTATCATTTTATGTCTTCAGCATACCACACTATTCAACAGCACCAGCGCTGTTGAGGCTCTTCATAGTAATGCAAGTATTTTCATTATGCTGCTTGCCGTTTACATATTTACGCACACTATTCTTTAATAGCGTAATACGCGGTTTTTTAACTATATTCTTTATGGGCATACTATTCAGTGTACTCATTGTACTACTGTTTGTCGCTTTCGAAGTGCGCGGTTATGTTAATAATGCTGAGGATTATTATATCTATTTTCGCATATTTTCAATGATAAATCTATTCATGGCACTCAAGATGCTGCATATCAATAATGAAATGCGTGAGGTGTGTGAAAGTGTTTTGGCAGAGCAAAATGAATGTCGTAGCGCGCCTGCGTGTTGTAATATACCCGATTATTTTGATTGGCGTACACCGGGTGTGCTGCAAGATATTATTATAATGCTTGCATTAGCGGTGCTGTATACATGTTTGCTATTATTTTTGGATTCGATATATTGGTTGCAGCTATTACGTAAAATACGTAAAATACGTAAGCAAAAAGCGCAAAAGCAAAATGCTAATTATGAAGCGACACTGGATGAGAGTGTGCTGCAGGAGCAACGTGCAACATTGCAACTAAATGAAAAAATGCGCCAAAAAATGCCACAAGTTGTGCGTGAAATGTATCTGAAACGTAAACGTAAAGAGCTGTTAACAAACGTAAGCTATACGGTGCAACCTAATGAATATTTTTGCATTCTATGCAATAAATCGAAATGGCAGACCGAGCATTATTTTGCAGAATTGCTTATAGGACGCGGTTATTTTAGTTATGGCGATGCTTTTGTCTTTGGACATAGTTTAACATCCGAGGCAGCGTTTGCCTTTAAAGAAATGGGCTATTTGCCGGCGACTAATTCATTATTTAATTATTTAACAGCGCGTGAACATTTACGTTATTTTTGTCTGCTACGCGGTTTTAAACGTGAAAATGTGAGTAGAATAATTCAAGATATAGCAAGTATCTTTTATTTAAATGATATATTAAATCGACGTGTTAAGAAATATACGCAGGGACAGAAACGTAAATTAAGCGCAGCAATTGCTTATATTGGCAGACCACGTCTTATGCTGCTATGTCTGCCAACGCATGAAATAGATCCGTTGGCAAGTCAACAGATATGGAGTTCATTGAATAATTTACGTAAAATGGAAACGACGCATACCACTTCGATAGTTTTATTAACGTATAGCGTTAATGAATGTGAAGTGTTGAGCACACGTTTAGCATTGCTCATCGATGGACAAATGAAATGCATTGGTAGCGCTTCGCAAATTAAGTCGAAATTTGCAACACATTATATAATTTTTATATGGGAAATTATTCAAGCAAAGGCAACACCATCGCAAGTGTATAGTGTACAATTTGGTGATTCACGCGATTCCGTAGCATCTGCTGAACGACGCACTACACGCACAGGTGTTGATGCACCACAGAATTGAGAGAGTTGGCTGCTAATTATGCTACGATTAAATTCTTTTTGCCAAAGAAATTCCAAGCTCAAAACTTATTTTTGAATATGGTAATACGCTGAAGTTTTCCATACCGCGTCATATGTACGAGCTTTGGGAAATTTTTGATTTAATGGAACAAATCAAGGCACCATTATATATTGAAGATTATGTCATATCGCAGGGTTCGCTGAAGGAAATCTATCGGAATTTCTGTGAAAATATTGCGGAGGAAGAACCGAAGAAGTCGAATTGTTTTAAGTGAGTAGAAATTTTAGAAAGTTTTTCTCAATTTTACTTTGGAAAAAATACACTGTGACCTCATATTTTCATTTATTGGTCTTCAAATGTGGAAAGTCACATGCAGCATAAAAAAATTCAGCGTGGCTTTTCGATAATGTACTGCGAAAAGCCACCGGCTGCTGTTTTATTTTTTTTTCTGTTTTTGGTTTCTTGGTCAGTCGCTAACGAGGCTTTTTGCGTGCAGCATAAAAATTTCAGTGTGGCTTTTCGATAATATACTGCGAAAAGCCACTTGCTCTTGTTTGTTTTTCCTCTTGTTTTTTTTTTTGTTTTTTTTTTTTTTTTTTTTTTTGTGCTCAGTCTTTAACATGGTTTCTTTGCGAACAACATAAAAAATGCAGCGTGGCTTTTCGATAATGTACTGCGAAAAGCCACTTTCTGCTGTTTTTTTTGTTTTTCTCTTGTCTTTTTTTTATTTTTTTTTTTTTTTGGTTTTCGCATTCAGTTGTTATCGAGCTTTCGTTAAGTTCAGATCCAAGCTGTCGCACGCGCACAAAGAGTATTGTGTAACACCTTAAAATCTCTTTGTTTGGTATTTGGTTGGAATTTCGTTGGTAGAGATTTCCTGACTCCCCTGTATAAAAATTTCTATTTAAAAAAATTGAACTGTTTAACTAAAACTTTTTAGACTAGTCTTGTATAGACTAAGTTAACTTTCAGTTAGTTTAAAAACACCCTTCCTGAACATTAAAATGTAAATTGATAACTGAAAACAGCCAAAAATTCTATTTGTGGATTTTTATACCCTGTACCCGAGGGTTTAAAGGGTTTACTAAGTTTGTGCAGAAGGAGACATGGTTGATCTTATAAAGTATATATTTATATATTCTTGATCAGCTTTAATAGGAGAGTCGAAATTGATATGTTTGTCTGACCGTCTGTCCGCCTGAATGCCGTATCTCGAAGACTATTAGAAATAGGGCCACCATATTTGAAACTTAGATTTTCCTGAGTCTAAGTTTCAAATATGTCAAGTGTCCATTTTAAGGGGTAGCTTCCATACAAAACCACCATCATTTTTGATTTTAGCATAAAAACTCCTTTATTTCTTATTCTAGAAAATATCATATAGCCCCTTATAATTCCTCCCATTTTTTCACATTATTCTGCATGGAAAATAATTTCAATTCTCATCGAATTTCAACAAAAATGTGGCAGGAAATTCCAAGAAAAGTTTTTGATCAAAATATTTGTATGAGTCGAAAAATTTTACGATTTACGTTAATCGAAGCATTTTAATTTTTTATTTTCAGACGCTGCTGTGGTAAACTGCGTAAACGAAAACAAAAACAAAATATTGAAGACTAAATTATTTTCTTATTTTAATCTCATAAAATGTTCTCAATGAGCTTGTAAAATGTTTTTAAAAAAATTTTTCAACACGTTTTGTCAAAATTAAATACAAAATTTTAAGTTTTTAAGCAAAGCAAACAAAAAAAATAAAACTTCTTACAAAAAAATAATAAATAAATAAAAATTGCTGTCAAAGACAAAAAAAAAAGAATAAAACAGAAGAACCCCCTTAAATGGTCAAAGTAAGCAACTGGGAAAAGCTGAAACTATTAATCTGGAAAAATTGGCTGCTACAATGGAGCAAAAAATACAATTAGCCGTGGCACTGCTACTGCCGATATTTTTGTGCTTTTAATCGTTTTACTGCGCTCGCTAATACGAGCCGAACGTATGCCCGAAACACATTACGAACCGGTGAGTATTGCCGATTTAAGTCTATACAAGAAAAACGTATTGCTGGGTAATCGTCGCATGCACGATAATGGAACATTAAATATAGCAAAATTTCTACTAGCCTATTCACCGCTCAATGCAATTTATGCACAAATTATGTACGATGCGGTTTATAAATTAAAATTGCATGGATTTCAAGGTTATCCAAATGCGCGTATACTCGAAGAGGAATTGATAAGTCAAAATTTTCTCTGTGGCGTTGAATTTGATGATCTGAGTGCAAATATTGAAAAATATCCAACAAATTTTTCCTATACGCTACGTTTTCCCAGTGAGTTGCGTACAGCGCGTGGCCCAGTAGTGGAAACATGGCAAACTGGACGCATATTTCCAAGTTATGATCTTACTGGACCCAGAAATCATAATGCTAGCGATGGTGGTGTACCCGTGGGTTACATAATGGAAGGTTTTCTACCAATACAACATGCTATATCGCTATCATTTCTAGAACGTGCAAGTCGTCGCAAAGATTTCATCCGAAATACAAATACAACGTTTTCCATATACAAAATATATTTACGATCAGCTACTAACGGGATTATTACAGCTGTTGCCATTTCTAATATTAATGAGTTACATCTATCCGTGTGCTTATATAGCGAAATTTGTTACCAACGAAAAGGAGAAACAGCTGAAGAGGTTATGAAGATTATGGGTCTACACAATTGGTTACATTGGGTTGCTTTGGTTTATCAAATCATTTGCTATATTATTTTTTATAGCAATTTGTATTACGATACTACTTAAGATACCATTCTATGAGCAAGCAGCAGTCTTCACCTATGGCAATTGGACTGTTATATTATTTTTTTTTTATGTGCTACATAACCGCAAGTATATGTTTTTGTTTTATGTTGGCAACGTTCTTCTCGAAAGCAGCACTGCCGCAGCGGTAACATCCATAATCTGGATACTCACCTATGTGCCCTACTCGTTTGCGCATTATTATTATGAACGTTTAGATTTGACGTTAAAATTATGCGCTTCGTTACTATCAAATACAGCGCTGGGATTTGGTTTGCGTGTCATTATGGATTTTGAGGGTACCGGTGAGGGTGTACAATGGTATAATTTAAATAGAGCAGCACATGGTGATGATAATTTGGCATTGTTATATGTTATATTAATGTTATTACTGTCTTCATGCATATATATGATTATCTGTTTATAGTGGAACAAATCTATCCGGGCGCATATGGCGTCGGGCGTCATTGGTATTTTCCGTTTAAGATTTTTGTCTTAATTGTTGCAAAACAAAATGTTCCGAGGCATTGAAGTTTAGCCACAATTACAAATGCTCGAAGAACGCAAGCAGGCAGCACTCAAAGATGATAAGAATAGTATTTAACCAAACGTTATCGTATTAAAAATATTAAAAAATAAATTTGGACATGGGCGGATTTTTAAAGGAAATACAAAAAAAGAAGAAAAAATGGAAAAAAAACTGGGGAAGTGGATTTGCCCGCTTAATGTGTTTGCGATGATTTAAATGAGCGCGCGAAATCATATCATATTTTAGTACACTCAAAGGTGTACGCGGTGCAGTTGCATTTGAAACAAGAAATTGAAAAATATGCGCGAAAAGGTATGTGAACTAGAAGATATGCGCGATGCGTGCCGAGTAAGCTTCGAGCGGTGGCATGAAACGTAACAGACGCTTTGCTGCGCATTATAGGCAATACGCGTACATGTCAAAAATGGCAGGCAATGCTGTTGAAAAAAAAAGTGCTCATGTCATATCGCAATAAAGCAATGCTTTGCATACAATTATTGGTAACAGTGCTATTTTGGTGCTAACCATTTATAATGCGCGTAATAGCATTTTTATTTTTAAAAGTACGCTCAATCCGTTGCCCATTATAGTAACACGTTATGCCTCGCGTAGTGTGCTGCAACGTGAAGAAGGCTTAAATCATTTGAACAAAAAATTGCACAAGAATATGCTGCATTTGCGCAAAGGATTTTGAGCCGGCGCATAAATTTGAAGCAACGCC